>JASKGO010000078.1:0-59755 GCA_030556065.1 Holobus sp. GC000080
ATGATTTATAACTATTACCATAATAATATTGTTAATAATTATCTGTTAATTTTGGCGGAAAGACCTATAAGGTCGATAGCCCAATAAATAATAAATAAATAAATAAATAAATAATAATAATAATAAAACTATTAAACGAACAAAAAAATGATCAAAACATTAATTTTTAAACACCAAAATAACGGGAATTTTTAGCAAATTAAAAGCAAACAGTTAAAATTAGCAAATAAAGCAGTTTAAAATTAGAAATTCAAAGACATTAAACTGTACCTTCAACCTCTGATTTCAAACATTAAAAAATTGATGTCAAACAAGGCTATTGTTCAACAAAGCATTAATTATGTCTTTATCCAATGAATTACAGCAAGCAAAATAAATTAGCAAAATAAAAACTAAACAAAAAAGGCTAAATAATGAGTAATTACCTTGTGCCGGACACTCTTTTGTAATTATTAGGACCATGAACGGCCAAGACGCTAACTCCACTGCCGATGTTTACGCATAAAAAGGGATACGGATTGGAGAAATCGTAGATCACTTTCGAACATCTCTCATCGTCAGTCGGATTCGCCCAGTAATAACACTCGTTGGGGTTTTGGGCCTCGATGTAATGCATTCCCTTAATTAGGGAATCAAACTCATCGAACTTTGCCAGTTTCATATTTACTTCCTGGAAAAAAAATATTAAAATTTAAATAAAAGCAATTGGAAAATAGAAATAAATTAAATTAAAAAACCAATTTAAAATGAAAATAAAAATTAATTGCAATTAATCAATTAAAATAAAATTAAAATGGTTAAAAACATAAAGTATTTTACCTGTTTGAAATTTTCTTCAAATTTATAAGCGCCACCTCCGGTTGCGCAAACGGTGGTCACCAAATTGGCCATTCCTTTGGCGCGTGCCAACGCCAAGAAATTGTTCATTTCGCTAGTGGGAAATCTGATGAAATGCAAGATGCCTCTTCTGCCTCTAATTACAGCATTATCCATCTGAAAAATTGCAACAAAAATAATTTAAAAAAATTAAACAATTGAATTGAAAGAAAAATGGTGTAATAAAAAATAATTTAAAACAATTAGCCATTGTTTAAAACAATAGTAACTTTACAGACTATTAGCAACACGTAAAAAATTGGCAATCTACGGTATTATTTAAACATTTTAAAATTTTTAAACAATAATAATATGCTAATCATTAACGTAACATATTTTTTTCGCAGTAATACGTAAGAAAACTGCTTTAAAAACATTAATAGGATTCAAAAAAACCTAAAGGAAAACTTAATAAATATTTTTAACTAAAAAACATCAAAGAAAAAACTTTGTAAGGAATTTAAAATTACCAATAACAGCAAAAACAATTATTAAAGAAGAAGAAAACTACCTGTAAATGTGTATCTCTATGCCCACTTTTGCCATAGGCTGAATTCTTAGTTAAATACCGTCTGATATTCCTCAGGGCTTCAATTTCAGACTCCATTTCATCCTTGGTGATGTCTTTGGGCTCAAAGTAAACCAATTTGCAGAGACTGCCACCGATATCCATGCCAAACCAGGGCATCACAGGGTTATCGCTGATGGCCTCACTGCCATTAGTCTGCACCTCCATGGGCATATCCTTGTTCTTCTTGCTCTCTGCCATCCTGGCAATTCGGGTGCGCAAGCAGCCTTTACACGAGTGCGGTGCCATGCTGATTGCAACGAACTGAAACCAATTGCAAGCAAACATTAGTTTAAAATCTATAAAATATTTAAAAGCGGCAACTGGTGATACCACTCAAAGTTCATTTATTACACCAGCAGCCTTGAACTTATTAACTGCACCGACTCCGTACCAACTCAAAAACAATAAGACTGAAATTTTCAACAAACTTTACAACATATACATAGAGAGAGAGAGACCCGAAGTATGTGAAATGCATTAATTATCATCACTAATTAATGAGCTGCACGTATTCGGCACGTGGAAAAGACCATTAAATACAATTTGTAATTACATAACGCAACTTTCTTATCGATAAACGAATGCTTTTGCATAAATTTTCGCATTGTTTTTCGCACACTTCGCCATATATATTATTATTATTTATTACAACCTAACCTGCAAAAATAAAAAATTATAATTCGCAATTTTTGCATTACCTTTGGCCATTTTCACGTTGATTACACTTTCCTTACGTGTTTTAGTTTCCAATCGGCCACTTTCTCCAAATATCAAGCGATTAACAACGTAACACTAACGAGTTTTTAGCAATATTCGAATGCGTCATAAATCTTTCCTAGTGTGCTCGTTTTTCTGACGAGTTTTATTCACGCAATTCCTTTATATCAGTGACGTAACGCTGCTAAATAATTAGTGCGATCCAAGAACGAAACACTTAACGGCTCTCCAATTAAGTTCATTAGCCACGCAAAGATTTATATCACAGATAAAACGGAAAAATTGCAGATGCACTTGGGGAGCTGCAAGAAAATTTTCACCAATTAAATGCTTGCGACACCTGCAGTGATTTTCCGTAAACATTTCTTTTGTTTATTTATAGGTTAGAAAATTTGTTTTTAAATTAAAATTCAGAAAAGTAATTAATTAAAACGCAATTAAATATAAAAAAGCAAAGGTAAATGTTAAAAAATTATATAAATAATTTAAACAATAATTTTTCTATAGATCTGAAGCACATCACCTAATAAAAAGCTATAAGAAATATTAAAAAACCACAAAATCGAAGCATGGAAAAACAAATTTTACCATTTGAAAAATTACCAGTGTACTGGCAAGATGATTCCCGTTTAGATGTTTTATTCGGACCGTTTAGAAGTCGTCAAGTAAATATAAAAGACTGGGACACGAAATTGGATTTTTGGAAGCAATCAATAAGAGTCTACTGTTTGCACACTAAAAATTATTCTTTTAAACTATCAGATCTGCTCGTTTTCTTTAAATACAACGGCAGATCACCAGTATGCTTGCCCCAAGTACTGGAAGAATTGTTAAAATCCGGAGAATTGGTTTCCAAAGCGAATTTTATGCAATCGGCAAGCAATTTATCTTGGGGCATGTGGGCCACCAATTTATTTATAAAAAGCCCTATAAAATGGTCAATGAACAAAGTCAGAAATACCCTAAAAGGCCCTGAGAACATTTCAGATATAGAATTTATACATTTAGAAGCTTTGAAATCAGATTCAGAAGACTTATTAAACAATTTAAAGGAAAAATACAAATGCAAAGTTTTAAATTTCAAAGATTTGATTAGAAAGGAAGGAATTGCTGAATTGCAATTGCAATATTTACAAACAGAGAAGCGTTTGTTTATAAAAGAAGTGAACAGAAACAACGGCGATGCCATTTGCTTGGTGAAATTCGATTCCAAAGATAACAGCCAGGGAATTACGGAAGTCGATGTTGATATTTACATGCTAAGTGAAACTGCTTTAGTTTTAAAGAGGAACTTGGAAAACTTGGAGGAAGAAATGCAGAAGCTAACTGAAGAAATAAAGAAGCATCTGAAAAGAGGCCATAAACAACTGGTAACTATTTCCTAACTTAAAACATAAACAAATTAAAAAAAAAAAAGCAGAAGAAACTAATTGAAAATTTAAATTCACAGGCAAAAACAATTCTGCGAAAAAAGCACGACGTCTCCAAGCGAATAGAAACAAAAGCCAATGCTTTATACAACGTGGAAACTCTTCAGTCGAAACTAGAAGACTCGCAAAACGATAAAGAAGTTCTCGAGACTTATAAAGCAGCCCTCAATGGCCTGAGGACCACTTTCAAAGAGGGTCTCAACGAAGACTCTGTCACGACAACAATGCTGGAATTGTCCGAAAGTTTGGACATCCATAGCGACATTCAAAGTTCTTTGTCTCAGTCACTGACCGATGAAAACGACAGCGAATTAGAGGCCGAATTAGCAGCTTTGATGGCTGAAAACGAAAACACCAACGATGACGATAATACTTCTTCGCCTAAAGTTAAAGATTTAGATGAGGAATTTGCTAATTTAAAACTACCGGATGTTCCCACAGAAGAGCCAAGCATTGCTGACAGTAAACTGTTGGATTTGTAATTCGTTTTCCAGTTTACTGTTGTTTTTCGCATTGTTTTTAAGAATTTAAATTGTTTAAAGTGCTTTAAATTTTTTTCAAACAATTTAAATCGGTTGGAAATTGAGGAAAAAATATATCAAGGTTTTGCTTACTGATTTTTTTGGGTCCATTTAAAGGTTTTCCTGTTAGTAAATGTGATCCTTTTTAAGGATTAGTTTCTTTGTCTTTTCATAAGTAATTTTTAGTCAATAATAATCCTCTAAAATCTCTAAAATGAAAATTATTAATTTATCAATTAAGGCTATTGTTATTTTAATGTTTTGTTTCTTATTGTATTTACTTTTTTATTATTATTAATTATAAGATTGGTAATTCATTAAAATAAATAAATTGTGAATTACTACTTATTAATTATTGATTTTCAAGTGTTGTGTGATGTTTAAAAAATAAATTCTTTAAAAAATAGGAAATTGTTAATTATAATTTCCATTGATTAAATTTTCAGAGTGGAAAAATGAAAATAATTTTAAAAAATCGGTGAAAAACCATTAAAACTTTTAGAAATCCTTAAAATAAATTAAAGGAATGAATGATTTTTTTTTAATATTTCTATCTAAACATTTAGTATAAATTTTAAACTTTAAATTCTAAAAAATACATTTTCCTAAACGATTAAAAGGTTAAAATTTAAATAATAGTAATTAAAAAGTAGGTAAATTACGCAAAAATTGGCACTTTAAAACCAAATTGAAGTAATGCTAAAATAATTCTAAAGTTTTTCTTTAAATTACTTTCAGTTATCTTATCAAATCTAAAGACTTACTTTAAATATTATATTATACTTCTACTGTTTGCATATATTGCAAAACTTCTAAAAAAACAATGGCAATCATAAAATCTCAAAAAATAAAAAGAGAAAAAAGAAAAAATGAATGACACGAATATTATAACTAATTGTAAATTTCATTTCATCGCATAATATTATTCTCAGAATTGAGGACTGTAAAGTACTCAAAAAAAAAAAATAATAATAATGGACTTACTTAGTTGGTAAAATTCTTAGTCCGCAAATTAACTGGCAACTGTGAAAATCAACCAGATTATTGCTTAAGAACGCTTCGGCGTTCAAGTCTGAAGTCGTAATCGTAATCCTTCAATACTTGAGCCACAGTTCTGGCTTTTATCATTGGAAACTGTGCCTAAAATTTACAAAATTAATAAAAGAACAAAAAATAAAATAATTATCTTAAAAAATTAAAATTAAAAAAACAGCATACCTTTTCAGTGGATTTAGAACTGATTATCTGAGTGTTAATTACAAAGGGCACACCTTCCAAAGCGCGAAAATGCGAATTGGACAGAGTGTTAGTAACACTCTGTTGTCTTGTAACTGGTGGCACAACAGGAGCTGGACGCGATGGAATGAAACCACCGGGAGCTGGCATACTGAGAATCTCGTAGTGATGGTCATCATCGCTTTGGTCGCTCTTCAAATTCGGATATGCTGTTGGTAAATTCTGCGTCGGCTTCGGCGGACGTTCCGGAGGAGCATCACCGGAGTCTTGTACGTTGCCCATTTTATAGCAAACTATAACTCCGTTTATTTCCCTTTAAAAACAATCATAATATTAAATTGAATAATATGAAAAAGCAGTAACATTTAAATTAAACAATTAATTAATATAAGAAAAGCAGAAAAATTTAAATTAAACAATGAAAATTTAAAATAAGTTTAAAAACATCATACCCAGCTAGTGTGAAACCAGCAGGAGCTGTTTTGCTGCGACTGCAGATTATAATATCGGTGACTGCCTTTTTAGCGTACCGCTTGTTGGCCAATCGGTAGCAGATTTGTTTCTTGCGCCAAGCCTTCTGGCCGCTATCAGCAGTTTTGTTCAGTAGACTGTAGCCTTCCGGAGGCAGTGACTTCTCGTTTAATATGGCTAATTCTTGTAGAATAAAGTTCGGTAATCCTACAAACGTTTTTAAATGAAATAAAAAACAGTGAAATTTAAAGGATAAAGCAATTTTAAAAGTGCAGAATTTAAATTACCTTCAGTCTTGGAAAGACACAAATATCTCAGGTTTTTCTTCTTTAAAAATGATGCACCTTCTCTCCAAAGATCAGCATCCTGGTCTTGATCATAAGTTTTGCTTACAGCATAGAATCCAGTGGGACACTTATCGATGCTTTCAATTATCTGCAAAAATTGGACAGGTATTATGCTATCTACCAAGGAAAAAAAAACATTTACTTGTAAACTAGTTATTGGTCGATCATCAGGCAATGATTTAGACAATGAATCCAAAATTAAGCTGTTCTTTTTAACGTTAGCAAACATTATTATGTAAAAGATCAGTCTTTACAAGCGAACCATAGGATGCTTCTGAAACAACGCAAATTTCTATAAATAACAACTGAATTGCAGGAAAAGCAAAACGAAAATGCAAAAATCTATTTTTAGGTTAAAATCAACAGAATTAAACAAAATAAGGACTTCTAGGAATCCCCAAGTGGCAATTTTTACCTTCCATTATTCGCACATCTTTATCAGCACCAATAAAATGTTAAATTTCCTGATAATGTCTAGTTTTAACACTGTAAAATTGTTCTTTTAGCACAGCTCTTACATGCCACTGTATTAAGTACTAAATGTCAATAATAGAAAAAAAAAACTGCTGAGCAACAAAGAGAATGCTTGAAAGATATGCCCAATAACTAAATAATTACTAGGAATATCCCACAAGATGAATAATCGTTCTTATTAGTTGTTAATTATCTGATTACTTATAAAAAAACAACATTCTCTTGCGGCTCAGACCGTGACTAACAAATCACTGTGCTAACTAAAGTGATGACCTTAGATTTTCCAACAGGAAGAGCAAATAATTAACATATTATTATTATTATTTTTATATCAAAAGTATTCTGGGTAATATAGATACCAATTAAAGCTTGACTTACCCAAAACTTTAAAACTATATTTGCAACTTCATTGGAAATTCCCTTTTTCGGCCCAAAAGCGATGCTAAATGCTAATGAAAATGAAGTGAATGACCCATGATGTGTGATGGTATTGGTAGGAAGTCCTCAACACCATTGAAGCCAATTTATTTACCAACTAAAACCATCTGAAACGGTATTGTTGAGTCATAAATCAGCTAGTATCGCGGTTTTCCACTTGAAAATGCAGCTTTTTCCTAGATAAGCAAAACAATTGATAATTATTACATAAGCAATTAAATCAATTCAATAAAACAATTACTTTTTAGTATATATTACCTATTAAATATTATTAAAACTTATCGTTTAATTAAACAACAATTACTGCTGTTTAATTAAAATACTTCGCTTTTGTTTATTTTATTTTTAAATTACTCTATGCAACCCTCTAGGCATCACAAAAGTTAACTTTGGAAAAAAAAATTCTTATTAAAAATTAATGTTAGTGATTAGAGGTTTGTAATTAGCATAAATCGATAGAACGGTTAAGGTTTATTGGGATTTCTTAGATTAAATAAGGAAAATTGATGGTTTTTCACTGAGAAAATTGGAAAAAATCGAAAAAAGTACGCAAACATCAATGGTTGCATACGTTAAATTTTCCCCTAATAATTTTAATTTTTAAAATATTTTTTTGAATTATTTATGCTTTAAATACATATTTAAGACAGTAATTTGAGTTTAATATTACTAGAAATTCACATATTTTCGTGTTATCACAATTTTGAAATTCGGTAACGTTACAAAGGTCTTCGAAAACGAAGAGAAAGAGGATAAGAGATACTTCGAAACTTACTTTTGTCCGTCCTTTCAGCCAAAAAACTCTGTACAATTCTCTTGCACTGATTCCTAAGTACATTTGTAATAATAATGAGAGACATTAATTGCGTCACATCTATAAATAATTGCTAGAATCCTACGATCAATTCATTAATTGCCTACAAAAAACGAAAATAGTTAAGTTAAAATTGCCTTAAAGTTAGATTCCCGTTAATAATTAAGATGATAATAATATTAAGTACGTGTTAGCTTATCATATATGCTACAATCTACTTGCTAGAAATCCTAGAAATAACCATGGAGAATGAATTAATCTAAAGATCTTCGTTGGGCAAACGAAGGGAATAGTTTTTTTCTCATTTCTGCATCCAGCATTAAGTTTTTAAAGTCGAAAAGACAGTTTCCAAGTGCTCATAATGATCAATTACGTAGTGCTGAGTGCCATCAGATGCAGAATACTCATGTCGATGGTGAATGTCCCCAATTAATTAGCGTTAATCGATGACGGTGGTGGTTGCGGACGGGAGGGGGACTATGGGGACACATATTCTGGTAGGGTGCCACGACCACGTCCTCTACCTCGGCCTCTTCCACGGCCTCTCCCCCTCCCACGTCCTCGTCACCTTCGTCCATCCGACATCCCCGCAACAAGATCTGCAAGAAGTAAAAAAATAAATTAATTACTAAGAAATCCCAGAGGAAAGCAGAAGAAGCCTAGAAAACACTTTCCTATGTTACTAGTGGTCTTCTCCAAGTAGGCCAGAGGTCCTTGCAGAACTCCACCAGGTCCTTGCTGTCCAAACGGCACCCGAGGGCCTCCTCCAAGTCCTTGCTGCTGCTGCTGCTGCATGAAAAGCGCTTGCTGCGGCGAAACCATCGCTGGCCCCTAAAACAGTGCGATTTTTAAGACTTGGAAGTCTTTGTGGCAAAGAATATTTGCAACTGAAAGAATATTGCGCAAGAGTTCAGTTCGACGAGAACGGCATACACAAGAAGAAAAGATTGTGATGAACTTGTGTCTTCAAAAGTGTGTATTTCTCAATATTTATTTTTTAATTTAATTTACAACAATCGAAATGAACTCTAAACAATACTCTCTATAAGTAGTACTTTAGGTTCCATTATAAATATTAATAGTATACAGTATTTCAAAGGCACAATTGAGCAAATATCCTAGTTTAAAAAGTTACAATTCAAAGTTTTCCTACAGAAAAAGGCCTTCTAGCTGCTTCTTTAGCTGCTTCATCAGCTGCTGCTGCTGCTGTATGCTGCACAAAACACATCTCTGCTTATTATTTCCATGTGCTTTCAAATTATCTTATCACATTCTTTAACTCTTATTATTTATCATATTTACGAAGCCCTGAGAATTAAACAAAAACAAACAGAAAAAAACACCTCAAGAAAAGACTTGATGTAAGAGAGAGAGAAACACTTACTAAGAAATAACTAAATAACAATGCGCATCACGTGTATTTTAACGTCGATCTACCTGCATTTGTTGTTGCATTTGCTGCATCTGCTGCTGCTGCTGCAACTGTTGGAGTTGCTGTTGTTGCATTTGCTGCTGCAACTGCTGCTGCTGTTGCTGCAATTGCTGCTGCATTGTATTGGGAGTCAAGCCACCCATACTGCCTGGATTCATAGTCAGGGCTGCCGGCATAGCTCCCTGTTGCAGCTGTGGCTGCTGCTGATTATTCGGCAAAAGAGAAGAGCCAGCTCCTGCAGGACTCTTGGCGTAGCCTTGCAAATCACTTAGCAGGTTCTGCCAAATGGCTATTTTCTCATAGTGCCTCTTCAGCAGCTCCTCTTTTCTTCCCAATTCGATTTTTAGATCATTGATGTCCTCTTTGATGACCATTTCCGGTTTTAGGGCCGACAACAGGAATCGTTTCTGTAGAAAGAAAGCTTCCATTTGGCGTGCCAAATCTATGAAGCGCAAGGTGGTTTGCTCAACTTCCACTCGAATCTCATCTTTGTCGTTTGTGGGGATTGCTTCTTCTTTTGTGAGGACATTCAGGCAATGCTGGGCAGTAACAGAAAGATTTGTAATTTCTGTTTGTTGGTTTTTTTAAGTGGTGGAAAACTTACTTGGAAGGCTTCTTCGAATTCATCGACTAGATTGCCACTGCTGTTTGTTGGTGTAGCCATTGCGGATACCGGAGGCGACGTTTCTTTCATTGGATTGCTGATAATTGTCTTCTTTTTGCTGCTGAGTAACTGAGTAATTCTAGATGCACTACGTGTTTCCTCTAGATGGGAAAATAAGATATTTCTGCTGCAGCTGCAACCAACTGCAGCATTTTTGTGGAAAAGCTATCACACTGGAAGACTCTACTTCTTTACTGCGCTTCTTTCTTCTTCTTCTTCTTGGGGAGCAGCAGCACCTGCAGCAGCGTCTTATTGAACTGTTTTTGACAACTGTTTGTTGTCAACTGGCTAAAAAAAAGCTGCCAAAAATCTCGGCAAAGGTGAAAAGGTCAAAGCTCCATCTGACATCATCCGTGGCCGTTCTTCCGTTGAATAGGCGTGAGGATTGCTAATTTTCAATAAATTAATTAAAAGAAAAGATATTACACAAAGTGTAGCGAAGTAATGGAGAGCTACGAAGTTACATTCAATCAGCCTGTTGTTATAGACAACGTACTTAAGTATTTAATTACGTAAAAACATAAAATTAAAGCTGTTTCTTTGAAGGGTTCTGGTGTGATTAAAGCTGGTTTTGCTGGTGATCAGATACCGAAATGCCGATTTCCCAACTAGTAAGTATCCAAATAATCTGCATTAATGTTTGCTTTTAATTGCTGTGGGAAATATTGCAGTATTGGCAGGCCAAAGCATACTCGGGTGATGGCAGGTGCTCTGGAAGGAGATTCATTTGTGGGACCAATTGCAGAAGAGCACCGGGGGCTGCTAAGTATAAAGTACCCAATGGAACACGGAATTGTAACTGATTGGAACGACATGGAAAGGATCTGGGCTTATATTTATGGCAAAGAACAGCTTTCCATCTTTTCAGAAGAACACCCAGTGCTCTTAACTGAAGCCCCACTGAATCCAAGAACCAACAGGGAAAAGAGTGCTGAGATATTTTTTGAATCATTCAATGTGCCTGCTCTTTTCATATCTATGCAAGCTGTACTTAGTTTGTAAGTCCTTTTTTTTTACTAATTTTAATTTTAAATTGTTTTTTAATTGGAATTTGATTAATTAAAATGTAATTTAAATTGCTAGGTATTCTACTGGTAGAACCACTGGTCTGGTTTTGGACTCAGGAGACGGTGTGACACACGCAGTGCCCATTTACGAGGGCTTTGCAATTCCACACAGCATTAGAAGAATTGATATAGCTGGTAGAGACGTTAGCAACTATCTTAAGTAAGTTTTTTTTTACATTTTAATTCATTAAGAAACTTGAAATTAAAAAACAAATTCTGGAAACTTAAAATTTTTGTAGATTATTGCTTCGCAAAGAAGGAATCTACTTTAAGACAACAGCGGAATTCGAAACGGTTCGCACAATCAAAGAAAAGTCGTGTTACTTAGCTAATAATCCCATAAAGGAAGAAATTCTGGACACGGATCACGTGAACTATACTTTACCGGACGGCAACACTATTCAAATAGGTTCTGCGACTTTCCGCGCACCGGAAGTGCTCTTCAGACCCGACCTAATAGGCGAAGAGTACGAGGGCATCCACGAAGTGCTCGTTTATTCCATCATGAAGTCAGATCTGGACCTGCGTAAGGTCCTCTTTCGTAATATTGTCCTTTCCGGAGGATCGACGCTCTTCAAAGGTTTCGGCGATAGACTGCTGTCGGAAATTAAGAAAATTTCACCTAAAGATGTCCACATTAAAGTAATTTATTGTATCTTAAGGTAGATAATGATTTAATTTAATTTTTCTACAGATATCGGCACCTCAAGAGCGTCTCTATTCAACGTGGATCGGCGGATCGATTTTGGCAGCTTTGGATACTTTTAAAAAGATGTGGGTGTCGAAAAAGGAATACGATGAGGAAGGCCAAAGGGCCGTGCACAGGAAAACATTTTAATTGAATGCGAATGAAGTGAATTCAATTGAATTGACTTAAAATGAAATTTTATCAGAACTTTTTCAAAGCTGTTGATGCAAATAATAAGTTTTTTTTTTTTGCTATGAAGAAACAGCGAACGATAATTAATTTATTTTATTGTATTTAATTACTATTATTATTATTAGAAATAAGATCAACTTGTTTTCCCTTTTTTATATAATAATAATATTAATATTTTGTAAAACGCTTAATTAAATCTGTGCACCGAGAAACTATTCAATAAAATGAAGGCTTTAATTTCATTTCTCTTTATTTTTTATTTTTATTTCTTGGAAAGACTAAACATTTTAATTACAGAAAAAATTGTTTTTGAATGTCAAATAAGTAAATTATAAAAAAAACAAATTTATTTCTCTTTTCTTTAAAGTGTTTCAAATAAAAAAACCAAATTCAGCTTAGAAAATTATTTAAAAAACTTTGAATTTTGATTTTATTTACAAATTACTCTATGCAACTCTCTTGGCATCACAAAAGTTAACTTTGGAATTTTTTTTTCTTATAAAAAGTTAATGTTAAATATTTGAGGCTTGTAATTAGAATAAATCGATAGAACGGTTAAGGTTTACTGGGATTTCTTAGGAGAAATAAGGAAAATTGTTGGTTTTTCACTGAGAAAATGGGAAAAAATCGAAAAAAGTACGCAAACATCAATGGTTGCATACGTTAAATTTTCCCCTAATAATTTTAATTTTTAAAATATTTTTTTTTTGAATTATTTATGCTTTAAAAACATATTTAAGACAGTAATTTGAGTTTAATATTACTAGAAATTCACACATATTTTCGTGTTATCACAATTTTTAAATACGGTAACGTTACAAAGGTCTTCCAAAACGAAGAGAAAGAGGATAAGAGATACTCCGAAACTTACTTTTGTCCGTCCTTTCAGCCAAAAAACTCTGTACAATTCTCTTGCACTGATTCCTAAGTACATTTGTAATAATAATGAGAGACATTAATTGCGTCACATATATAAATAATTGCTAGATTCCTACGATCAATTCCTTAATTGCCTACAAAATTTAAAAAAATAAGTTAAAATTGCCTTAAAGAATTAATATTTTTCCCAAGAAAATTACCTGAAAAAGGATAGAAAAGGAACAATTAGAATTTAAATTAGTAAAATCCAAGCGATTTACGAAACAATGCTGGAATTTTGTATTAGTCACTTATCAACAAACATTAATTGCTTCGTTTCGTAATTAGTAAAATTGATAAGATTAATAAAATTAACAAATACATACGTAGAACGTGTGAATAAAAAAGCTCCACAGAGAGAGACAACAGAAAGCAGAAAACTCACAAAAAGAAAAGCCTACACAATTACTTTATCCGCTTGTACCAATAAAAGGCAGTGTTAGTAGTATCATTTTGTTATTTAAAAACAAAAATCGATCGCTTGATCCAACAAACAATTCTAGCAGCAAATCCATTTTAAGCAGGCAGTTTTTATGGTTAGTATCCAGCCAAATCGGCCATCGTCTGATTCATTTCGTCAGCAATAGCTTTATAGTTATTCTTTTCCTGCAGAAGCTCATCTAAAAACAAATCAAATCACAGAAAATTAGTACAAAAAAAAGTAAAGTAAAGTACTAAAAGTTTGAAAAAATAATATAAAAATTGCCTCTACTTAGTGAACTATATTGCGTGTCTTAAGAAACAGTAACTTAAATAAATAATTACAGGTTTGACAATCATTTAAATGGAAAAAATAACAACACAAAAATAGCTAAGTAGGATTCTTATTTGTGACAATGCTGTACAGATTGTAAATTTTCCCCGCTTGGTTTGTTTGTGTGAAGAGCGAGAAAAATTTACAAGATGAGTTCGACGAAAGCGGTGTCCAAATCGTCGCCGATTTCCTTGTAGCGTTCCTTTTCGGCAACGAGGTCGTCTGCAAAATACACGTTTTGTTTCGTACATTTCGGATTTTTTTGTTGCTTTCGCAAATTATTGCAAAACCACAGAATAACACAGAAAACTGCAACTGCTGGATTAATTATTATTAATAATTAATTAAACATTTCCACGGCGACGTTATTAAGGGACGTTGATTAGCTGTTTTTGTTTACAACAAAGAAAAAACTGCGCAAAGCATTAAAATAAATCTAATTAATTAAAAATAATAAAAATACAAATTAATTAAATTGCTAAATTTATAATAAAATTAAACAAACAGAAAAAAAAAACATTTCGGGCATTTAAATTTATTATTTGGGTGTACAAATCGACTTACTACTTAATTAGTATTTTCAGCCCCTGAATTTATTATTTAATTATTTATTGCTAAGAATAATGATTATTTATTTATACAAAAATTATATTTGTCATTGTCAAATGCCTCATTTTTAGAGTGCAATAATTTTTTTTTGTGTTTAAACATTTAAAATAAATGTTTTTGGCATTTTTTTTTTTATTATTTTTTATTGCAATTTAATATGGCAGTGATGACAAAATAGAATTAAATAAACAATACAAAGAAAGAAGAATTAAATTAAATGTTTTATATAAATTTTTATCAAAATTGGCAGAAGTTTTTAATTATTATTTTTTATTTCTATTTCATTAAAATTAATAAATATTTTTTCTTCTGTTAAATGCAGATAATAGATTTTCTTTTTTAATTTTTAATTATAAAAACCTTTAAAGTTTTAGTTATTATTCTGATTCATCAACTAAAACACTTTAAATGATAATTATTTATTATTACAAGTATTATAAACTCTTTATATTTTATAAGTATAGATTTGTTTTTCTTAATTTTTGTTTATCTTTACTTTCTGTTTTCATTATTTTAGTTTTTAATTATTTTAATTAATTTTTAATTTAAATTTATAAACGAAAAAGCACCTTTCCGTTACTCTTTTATAATTTACTTAAACTGTAGCCATTTTCTTTTTTTAATAAAACAAAAAATGCAAAAAACTACTAAGAAAACTAAATTCCTTAAATATCTCTTCAAGAATAAAGACAAAAAAAAAACAAATAAATAAATGCCAGAATTTGTTTCATATAATAAATTCTAAATATGTGCGAAGCAGCCAAAGAAAATAATAATAAAAAATAAAATGATCGGCATAGGAAAAAATAAAATAAAAATAAAACAAATATTAATAATAATAATAAATTTAGCGCAAAATTATGTGTCTTATGTATTTGTTTCTGATTATTATTTTTTTTTTTGAGCTGAGGAGGACTTAAAGGTGTTACATGTTTTGGATATCATGCAAAGTGGCTTCCATCTCATCAGAGAGCAATTTGCTTTTTTCCTTTTCCGATAAGAGGTCATCTGCAAGGGGTGTGTAACACAATGTTAATAAAAAAAAAACACACAAAACAAATAAAAAAAGCAGTTAAGAAATAAAACAGATGCAATTGAATACTTTTAAAACTTTGAAAAAGAAAATTAAAATTAGAAATGCAAACCTTCGAGCCTGTCCACTTCCTTTTGCAGTTTCTGCACGGAACGTTCGGCAAATTCAGCGCGGGCTTCAGCCTAAGGAACAGAGAAAACATTTTAGGAAAATTGAAAATTTTAAATTAGAAAAAATTAGTTTTTTAACAGTGGAAAATCAACCAAGCAATTGTTACTTTTCTAATTTTTGTAAATTAAGTTTTCTTTTTAAAAAAGCAACGGTTATTCACTCATTTCATGCAAAGTACTTACTAAAGAACTTTTTTAACAGAAGAAGAACAACTGAAAAACAGTATGAAACAAATTGTGCCGTAATTACTAAACAAAAAAGAAACTTTTACTTTTCTTTTTGTAACAAAATTACTTTTTTTCTTTCTTAATAATTTTCAATTTTCTAATTAAATAACTTATTTTTTAATTGCTCAATAAAGTAAAATATTGCTTTACTTAGCAGTAAAATCATTTTAAGAAAATTAAAAAAATACAGACTAAATTTATAAAAACAAAAATTTAAAAATACCGGTGCACTGATGTCAATTAAATCAATGGATTTAATTTGATTGAAAAAGGAAATTAAATTAAAAGAAAAGAAAAAACTTACTTCGCGCAATTTATCGGCCATAATTTGAATTTTGTCTTCGCAATGGTCTCTTGTGGCGGACGCCTAAAAAGAACAACAACAAAACAAACAATAAAAAACAGCAAAAACAACAAAAACATGCTTCTTTTCCTAATCATTTCCAAATTTCCAAGGAAACAATTAAAGAAAAAGTGAAACCCTTACAGCCCAAAATAATAAATATCAAGAGCATAACAGCAGCAGGAAAAAGAAGTCCCTTCAATGCGGCCAACGAACAACTAGATAAATAAATAAGAAAACAACTAACAACATTGTAAATTTTTACAATTTACAATGTTCTAAACATCCTGGCAGAGGAATCTCTCTCTTTGTAGTTTACCTCTCTGAGTTGAGCCTCCAAAGATTTGATGCTTACTGTGTACTCTTCTTCTCGTATCGTCGACTGCATTTTTTAGTTGTTAATTACGAAGATACATCAGCAAACACAATAAAAACAAAACAGAGAAAAAAATCGATTAATTAGTATTTTAGATTTTGCATTTTTTTTCCTTTTGGTTTTCAAAAGAAAAAAGAAATGAAAAGAAAACCAAACACACTCAGCAACAACAAAGTTAGTTTATATTATTAAGTTTTCAACTGTTTTTCTTTTTAGTTTAACAGTTTAAAAACATTAATAATACCTCCTTTAGGCGAGTGGTAAGGTTCTTAATTTGGTTCTTGTATTCTTCCTCACGTTGGTTGGCCTTACAGAAAATTTTCATTATAAGAAATTGAAGTTTTGGTTTCTTCTAAAAAAGTTTTTTTCATAAATCTGCTTTTTTTTTTGATAAAGATATTTTTAAATTTAACTAAATTGCAGATTTCAAAAACTTTTTTAATAAATAAATAAATAATAAATTTTTAAAGTTAAAATTAGAAATAAAAGAATTACCTTCTCTTCAGAAACTTCAAGAGACTTAAGATTGTTGCCTACGACGCGCAGTTCTTCCTCAAGTTCCACGATTTTGCTGCGAAATTAAAATACCACAACCATTAGATAAAAAGACATTTCCAAAAGTACAAAAATTACAAAAACTATTTTTAAAAATTAAAAAACAAATTAAAAAAAGCGCAAAAGCCGTACCTATCGCTTTGATAACACTTCTCCTCGGCCCTTTCTAGGTCCTGCTCCATCAGCACCAACTTTCTGGCAACCTAGCAATAGCCGAACACACAAATCATGCAAAATCATAATTAATAATGTTTAAAAAACAAAGCACAGCAAAAATTAAAAAAAAAAAATAAGTACCAAAATGGAATACGTAAATAGTAAAACTCTATGCGATATTAATAATGCGCCACTTACAATCTTAAAACTGCCATAAGATGTGCAAAAATATATAAAAAAGAACAAACAACAACATATAAAATATTATAGAATATTGTAAAAGAAATTAATTAACAATTACATGCTCAAAAACAAAACAAAAAAAACTTTGAACAGCAATTTTTTTTGGGGGAAAATCAAACGTACTTTTCGCCGGCTTCGGCGCGTTCTTCGGCTCTTTCTAAATCGGCTTCAACCATGGCCAGTTTACGGGCGACCTAAATTTAATTTAAAATTTCATTGTTTTTTGCAAGTCTATTTTTGTTTAAAAATTTGTTGTTTAGTTACAAGAACAAAATATACAAATTGCAAGGCATTAAGCAAATTATCGCCATTTCTATTTTTGATTTTGTTTTAATATTGTTTTTTAAATATTAAAAACTTAATTTATATTTAAAATTTTAAATAGAAAGTGATTAAGGAATTAATTTAAGAATTAAAAAAAAAATAGAAAACGATGTTTGTAAATTGCTTAACTGCTTTACATTGTACTTTAATTATTATTAATTCATTCATTATTAATTAATTTAATAATAAAGACGTAAATTTGTTAATTTTCTATCTAAAAAACAGCAACAGTAAATTACAAATCCGAAGCATTCCAAAATTATGTAATTAATATAGTAAGTTGCTGGACCGAAGAAGATTCCTGTTAATGAGCCAATTAGTTTTTTAAATACAAAGAAATTTCTGCAAATTTCAGCGTTTAAATTAAATTAAACAAGTAAATAAAATAAAAATTAAAAAAAAAACAACGGAAATTAGACCGCAAACATTAAATGTGTTTCCAATTTGCGGTTTTGCATTCTATCTCTGCACAACATTTAAACAATACAGCGATTTCTTTTATATCCGATTACTGGAAGAATTAATTAATTAAATTTTAAATTAATTTAAAATCCAATTAATTAAGACTTTAAACATTTAAAGTTTAAATGTAATGACTATAATGAAAGAAAGGTCCATGGAACCTACTTTAATTTTATGTCGCCGCTTGTAATTAACACTTTAGAAGAGTGAATAGACCGTTGTGGAAAATCAAAAAGGCACTTTCCGCACACTTTCCGTCGCGTTTTCTTTTTCGGAAAAATTTCCCGCGCACAAATATTAATTTTCGTTGCATTTTTCGCACAAAAAAACCGATTGAAATTGCACACAATACCCGGAAAATTAACGTAGCAACACTCTCGACACTTAATTCTTTTTGCGAAATCTTTCGTTCCATGGACAATATTTTTAATTTTTTTTTTTTTTTTGCAGTTAACCGAATCACTTTTCAATGCTTAATTAGTATGGTTTTCTTTCTTTTTTAAACCAAACTAACAGCTTTTTGAATAAACACACAGCACACCAACTCAAAAAACATAAAAGTAATAGTAACAACAACAAAATTATTAGAAACGGCGGATTATTTTGAGCAGCGGGCGGGCGAAATATTCTTTTTGGGTTTTTGTTTTTAGAGTATTGAGTTTGTTTTTTTTTTAAGTAAAACAAAAATAGTGGTAATAGAAGGAACGCTAAGTCTGGACCTCATCGTATTTTTTGTCGGCTTCCTCAGCGAGGAAACGGGCCTCCTTCAGCTGGTTTTCGAGAGCGTCCATGCGCTCTTCATCGGCCAACGCACGATTTTCGAGAATCTTGCGGGCGCTACAGCACAACATCAAAGAACAAGTTTAAATATTTTTCGGTAAAAAACAAAGCAAATCAGTAATATAATAAATTCATATTACAAAAAAGTCTAATTGAAAAGCTTTCGTTTAAGTTTTCCACAAGTTTTTACAATATTTCTTTAACAAATTTAATGGACAAAAATTACTTCTTTAAAATAATAAATAATTAATTAAAAGTCCATTAGAAACAAATTATAATGTTGCAAAATAAAAATATCTAATCTAATCATTTTGTCAGCAAGTCAATAAAAATTTAATTAGAAAATTAATTATTTGATTACTACTTTTTTTTACCAGAAACAAAAACAAAAGCTTAACAATTAAATAAAGAAAAAAGTGGGCAGCATCCATCAATGTGGTAACCCTTTGGCGGCCTCCAAAATCTGAAAAAGAAACCCTAAAAAAGAAGTACATCCCTAAAAGGACTCGCGGGTCCTTCCTATCATCCTACCATTGAATTTATTGAATTTTCAAACGCGAAAAAAGAAAAAATGGGTGGCGCATCACTTAATTCGTTTCTTTTTTCTATTTTTCTTTTCATTTTTTCAATATTTTTTGTTTGTTTGTTTGTTTATGATTTTTTTGAGGAAAATGAAAAAAATTAAAATGTTTAATAAGTATACCTCTTCGTATTTCTTATCGGCCTCCTCGGCAATTAGTTTAGCCTGCGATAACTGTGACTCCAGCGCTGCCACTCGGTCGTCCTCCATGTTAGTCCTATTTTCTAACGCTTTGCGTATCCTATATGAGTGTGGTTAATTTACAGAAGAAAACAATTTTATAAATAAAATACAGAAGAAACAATGCAATTCAAATAATTAGTTGATTACGAATAATCAACGACTAATGAATATCAATTAGAATCGATTGGTTTCATATTGAATTGACTTATTTTTTTTTCTTTAATGATTTTAATGATTTGAAAGACGCGACAAATTTATTTCTTTTCAGATTGTTTTTGAAATATTTAGGACGATTGCTTGTTAACTTTTATGACGACGGGTTTTCATTTCAATTATAAGTAAAATAGTATTGATATCTAAATAAACTATTTCTCTTTTGAAGATAAATTATATAATTAATCAGAGAATATTTTAAGTTTTAAGAGATAAAAAGAAAATGGGAAATGTTGTGAATAAAAAGTAAGTAGATTGAGGAATTAAGGATAAATACCGTTCGCTTTCGTCGGCGGCTTGAGAGGCTTCGGCCAATTTGGCGGTGGCGGTTGCCAAACGTTCTTCGGACCTCTCCAAGTCTTCCTCCAAGAGCTGGATGCGACGGTTCAGAGCAGCGACTTCTGATTCCGCCTGCAAACAAATTTATTACATTATTTTTTTTTAATCAATTTTAATTTTTTTTTTTACATTATTTTTAGCATTGAAATTTAAAAATATTATTTTTTTGTTTTTAGATTAAACAATTTACATTTTTAGGATTTAAATTAAAAAATATAGTTTTCAATTAAAAAAATAAATAAATAAAATAAAAGAAGAAGAAATTGATACTGCTGTGGTATTATTAAATAAATTATCGATGCATTACTTAAAACTAACAAGGAGCAACGCATCAACGACCTTCTAAGGTCGTCCAACGTCTTGCAGGAACAGTGGAAATGCAACTTCTTATTCCTTCTGAAGTTCTAACTTAATTACTATTTATATACTATAATATTTTGCACATTAAAATGTTTTTTTTTTGTAATCTAAAATAACATTTTATAATTATAAAACTTTAAAAAAAAAATGTAAAAAACATAAAATTCAAATTAACTTTAAGAAAAGCGCATTCGCAAAGTTATAAAAACTATTTTTCACATCAATAAAATATAAAAAACATAAAAAATCAAATTTAAAAGTATAATTAAAAGAATTATTTATTAACTAATAAATGCTTAATTAAGCAAATATTTAAATTGCGACATTTAAGTCACATAAAACAATTGCGAAAGTTACTTTTTATTTAAACATTATAAAAAATAATAATAATACCAACAAGTATCCAATTAAAGAGCTTCAGATTAAAAAGGATAACGGTACCGGGCACATTATTTGAAAAATGGAGTCATCAATTTTAAATTATATGATTCACGCGCAAATAAATGGGAAATTTTTGGGGAAGAGCGAAATGTCAACATTTCCTAATCAGGAATATTGCGCCATTTTGCAATATTTTATATCAAAAATTTATTATTATTATCTTAAAAAAATACTGAACATTTTATTTTTTTTAGTTAATTTTTTAAAAAAGTAAAAGAAAGAAAAAGTGGTGAGTAATAAAAAAGTGGAATAACATGGATTACATGCAAGCGAATAATAACGACGGATGTTTGAATTGTTTTTTTGTGTAACTTCCTTCCGTTTGCAGAACTAAAGTACACATTATTTCTGTTTCATATTTTTTATTGCGAATTGCATCCTTTTTTCATTTGGCTTTTTATGTTATTTATATAGTTTTGTAAGTATAACAAAAGAGTTGAAATATGTAACATGAAGATTGTTAAAAGATATAAGGAATTTCTTATGGTAAAACTTACTTTTTTTTTATTGTTTTAATTGTTTCTTTTTTAAGTTTTAAAAGGAAAATAACTTTTGTAACGAAATACTTTTTTAAACAACAAAAAAGTAAGATTTTTATTGATTAATTTTTTTAATGAATTAATTTTCAGATATTCTTTTTTATAACATTAAAAAATGCAAGTTTTGCAAGAATCAAACATTTTTTTTGTAGGAAAACTAAATGAAATACTATATCAATAATTTAATAATATACAAAATCATGTAAAAACTATAAATTTTAAATTGATAATTTTTAATAAAATTAATCAAAAAGCACTGTTTTCATGTAGTTTTTATTATTCATCTGGAAAAAAAAGTTACTAATAATTAATAAATTAATTAAAAAGCAATATTTAAGATTAAAAATCAACAAATTTAAATTTTAAAGTTTTAACTTTTAACCTTTAGCAATAAAATTTTGCAACTTTATGCAAAAAAAACAACTAATTGAATCTTTTTCTTGTATAAAATTAACTGATGACAAAGGAGCACTTTAACACTTTATAGAAGCAAAACAAGGAAACCTACTTTTTCAAACATTTAAAAAGCAAAACAAATGATTCAATAAACCAATAACTAAATATTAATTTTTCATTAAAAAATATAATAATTAAAGTGAAAATTCCAAAAAACAAGTTCTCAAAAGTATTGCAACTAGTAGAAACTAATTGAGTGGCTCTGATAACAATTAACGATTATAGTTCAGGACTACCAACATCGACTCTTTATAGATAAGCCCCAAATGGCTTTTTTACGAGACAAAAAGCCGTGAGTTTAATAAACAAGTCATGTACGATGATATCATCAAGTTTCAATGCATGCAAAAATCTTATCCGCAATTCCTTGTACCTTCTGTACCAGTCATACTAAGTTTGTAATGTAACTATAAAAACAATTCAAAATTTTTCAATTTCAACTAAAAAATCATTTGAAATTTTGTACTTTGCAAGAAACTTTTTTAATTTACCAATTTAAATCTTAACATTTAAAATGAGAAACATCAACTGTTGTTATTGATAGTATCAATAAAACTTTGATCAAACAATCTATTTATACAATACAATAAAATAAAGGACATAAAGGAAGAATAAAGAATAAAAGAATCAATAGTGGCACGAGTCGTGTGTACAATTTCGGGGGCAATGCACTTTTTATTCGGTCTTTTTAATCATCGCACATATGATGAGTTCTTTTTTTTAGCGTTTCGAGGATCAACCAGTGCATGCAACCGACCACCGACCAACGGGTACCCAACGGGCGTGACACCCAATCTACCACTCTTACTAGTTCTTACAATTTTTTTTGCAAAATTACAAAAACTGGACATCAATTTAGAATTACCAACACTAATAAGATTAGCTTCATTATTGGGGTTTCTTTTGACGATCAATTTACAATTTATCTTTAATAAGCCTTTAAGTTTTGAATATTGAATAACCAACAGCTAAACTTCCCTCAGTAGGAGGCTTTTTACTGCAAAATTTCCGCAATATCAGATGGATCTTTGATTGATTAAATTCATATAAAATACATAAGGAAAAACTGCTGTGGATATGGTATGCCTTTAGCAGTAGCAGTAGATAAAAACCACTTACTTCTTCGCGTCTCATAACCTCGACCTGTAACCGTTTATTAAACTCTTCGCATTCATCTTTATACCGTTCCATCTCCTCTTTGGTTTGCCGCATCTTCTTCTTGAGGACGTCCAGCAACGATCCCTGAGTTATGTTCGCCATTCTTCCTCAATCAACTACTACTCTTCTTCAATAAACAATTCCTTCGCTAAGGTGCACGCAGCAAAAAGGGATGCAAACAATATACACCGCAAAGCAATTACGCAATTAGCGACGACGACGACGACGAGCAGTGTGTACAGAGATCGCGGATGTGGAATGAATGTTGCGTACTACTAAAAGTGGCAACCTTACAACATGAACGAAGGAACACTCCGAAATTCCTTAAAATTACAACGAATTTATTAGTGGCAAAATGGACAGCAGCAATGGACCGACCGGTCTTTACGGTTTACTTTAATTCCTTCGCACGAATTATTCACACTTGACGCGAGATTGGAAACGGCACGGAACCAACTGGGCGAGCCGGGTTCGTGTTGTCAAGATGGCGATTTTGTACCACGGACCGACAGCAAACCATGCAAAGAGCGCAAGCGTTCTATGGCCACCTGTGAATATCCATTATAATTGCCGCGCCTCAATTTACTTATTTGTTTCTTTTTGAAAACAAAAAATAAAATAAATTCAAAACGAAACTAATGGTAAAAAGAACCGGAAGTTTTAGGGATCATTAACGCACCGGATGTTGCACTTTTAGCTTACTTTCAGTATACTATAGTACAGTCATATATTGCAGTTGCATTCATTGGTATACCAAAAAAGGACCATGAAACGCTACAAGTAAATATTTACAAGACGTTTTTCATATATTAAATAAACATCGGAATGTTTATTTAAATAAAGTAGACGCGATATAATTCCATTTTGGAATGTCCGCGCAAATTTGATTTTAAATTTTGCGCTCGGGGATTGCTTTTGTGGCGCCATCTGATTTTTACTAGTAAAAGTTTGAAATTTCTATTGCAGATTCCTAAAAAATTAAATTTGAATTTTTTTTAAACAAATATTTAAAATTTATCTTGGATAAACAAAGATTGCAGTCACTTTAAAATTAGATTGATAAAGTGCGCATTAATTTAATTTTCTGCAAAATTAGCCGAGTACCGAGTAAATTACACCGGCAAAATATAACAGTGAATTTGTTACGCAATAGTAAATTGTTGCTAATTAGCTCTAAGCAACGCAAAACAAAGGATTTCTTAGCTTATAATGCATAGAAATTATTTTATACATTATTCATTTGAATTGTAATTTGTTTTCATTATTCCCCCCCTGATTAAAAAAAAAACTAATTAGTATTCAATTTGCTGAATTTCCCCCTTTCAAGTTTCAACTGTTGCAAATTAACGAAAATCAAAGACGGCAAATACCAAATTGGAAAACAAACAATTTGGTTGCAACAGAGCTCAAGTGCCAACTGCTGCAATTCACATAGCAATAGAAGATCTATTTTTGGCGCTGCATCTGTAGTACGTTGGAAAACTTTCCGCGCCACAACAAACTAAATACCCATTTTAAATGCCATCATCATCATCATCATGACGAAAGAAAACGTACCCTTTTCAATTGCGTATTCATAATGTTGTGCAGCTCGTTGCGGATGATGGAGAACTTCATCAGCGTGTCGGAGCTGAAGATCGAGCTGCCGAAAGCCAGTCCGGGATAATCGGCGCATCTTCTTTTGCGTCTTCTCGTCTCCCTCTCGGCCACCAATTCGGTTCTCTCGGAGGTGCATCTTAGCCTTGACAAAGCCTCCAGTTCTGGGTCTTCGTCAGCCTCCTGGTCGCTCAGACTCGAGCCTTCCGCAGAAGGTCGAAACACTTTGGACATGTCCAATTTTTTTCGCTCGTCATCAGTAATACTGTTATTATTGTTAATTCTACTTTCGTTTTTTCGTCGTTTCTCTTCTATAATTACTTCGTTACTGGACGGTATCGATTCCACTGCACTGTTATCAACAGCCACAAGTGGTGGTTCATTATTATTACAATTAGTACTACTACTACTAATTAAAGCATCTTGGGCACTCGGAATGATCACAGCTCTGTTTGCTAGGATATCTGCTGTGGTCGCGGCGACAACAACACCGCTGCCACCACAGTCTTCTTCTTCTTCTCGTTCTTTGTTACATTTCCTCTTTGCACCGCTACTCTTATCAGCCGTTTTGTTACTTAAAGTATTTGAGGTTAAGTTGATATCAGCTGACTTGGTGGAAGAAGTGCCAGAGGCAGGCCTTCGAGTGCCGACATTACGTGGATGATGTTGATGGCCACGCTTACGCGCGCCAGGGCCCGTTCTCTGGGACATTACTCTTTCTTCGCAGAAACTTTACGCGACGCACCACAACTACTACTACTATACCGGTACCACTAACACACATCTTACGTTGCAGCCATCTTGGCTGATACTGGCCCACTAAAGTCGCCTTAACTGCGTAACTGTACACGCAGCGCCTCTAACGGAATGCGCCCCTAATTAAAATTCATCCTATGCAACCAAAGCAGCGTCAAGTAGCGCTTGTATTCAAAAATAGAACGCACGGATTCTCGTCTACACGGTTTACAGCGAGTTTGTTGTTTGTGTAATCCTGGACGCTCTAAATTCGTAAATATACAGAACGCCGATTATTACGTCATTGGAAACGCGGCGGCCTTATTTGGCGGGGTGTCAAGCTACATACATATTATTTCACGTGTAGCGGCGCGCAATGTAAACCGCCAATCTATTTTTACGTAAAGTTTCTTACTATTATTACTAGTGGACTTACATTTTGGAAAGCCTTCTCTTTCTCCTCAAGCTTGGCATTGGCTTGCATCAACTGCTCCTGCGTTTGATCCAGCTCGTTTTCAATGGTCTGGATCTTCTTTTGCAAGGAACGCGCTTCTTCTTCGGCCTGCCAGAAGAAAACAATGGCATTTAGAAATTTAGGAACTTTATTTTTTATTAATGGAAAAGGGGGAAAATTAATGATGAAATTAGCTTGTGGTCACCTTTTCAGCACGTAGATTGGCGTCCTTGGCGAGCTGCTCGTTCATTACGGCGCGCTCCAGAGCGTTGTCCTTTTCGAGCTTCATGCCCTGCATCTTCTTCTTGATCGCGTCCATTGTTGCTGATTTCTTTCGAGTGTTTTACTGCTCAAATTAAGATATCTGCAAATTTAAATAAAAAGTTAGCTTGCAAGACTCGTAGTGGTTTTTCTAGATCATGTAAGCAATGTACTGAATGGATAATTGATGCAAATTTAATTTTTTGTTCTTTTAGCATTACAAAATAAAGTTTTTGAGCACAGAAAACCGTTATTTTTCTTTTAATTTTAAATTCAAACAAGTAGTTAAAGGAACCTTTTTTTATAATAAAAATACATAAAATAATAATAATAATAAAAACACTAAAAAAAGATAATAGAAAAGTACGATGGTAATTAAAAAGTTATTAGCGAATATCTAAGTGATTCACAAGAACTAAATTTTTGTTATTGTTTTATAGATTAAAGCATTAAGTAATTAGTAATAATGAGTCAAAGTAAATGATATCGTTGGAAAATGATTAATGCTCAGTTTTATTGCGTAAGAAAAAGAAAATAGACATAATTTTAATATTATTTTTTTTGTGTAAACTGCAAATATAAATAATTCTTTGTTTGAAAAAACAACACGGCTCGCTATTTTTAAATTAAACTTTGCTGAAGATTTTTTTTTAATGAGGTTAGTTTTCAAAATATATTTTTAAAGTTTCAAGCGACATACATTTTCTTTGTGGGTGGAAAATTTATAGCAGTTTTTTAATGGAAAAATTTATTAAAAAAATGTTTGCTTTTTATATTCTTTCTTTCGATTTTTTTAACAAATTTTCAAATATTCATTTAAAGCACTTTTCAATTTTTTTTTTTTAATAAAGCTTTTAGGAATTACAATATATATTTTTTAAGCAAATAATAAATTTTTAGTCAAAGACAATTTTTTTTCAGTTTAAATTATTTTTAATTTAACTCTTTAATGATTAAAATTAAGATTTAAGAAAAAACTTGTTTCGATGTTTTTAATCTTAATTTTTATTAAATAAGTTATTTAAAATATCCTTTTTTTGTTAATTTTAAGAACAATTAAATACTTAAAGAACTTAAAAACTATTGAAAAGAAAAAACTAATTATTAAAAATGAAAAAAAAAAATGTCTTAATAAATGCTTAATAAAATAATTGAAAAGAAAGAAGATAAAAATCTCAAGAAAATCTCAAGTTATTTAATTAGCGCTTTAATTTTAGCTATTGTTAGTAACAGCTACAGCTAATTAAAAGCCAAATTATATAATTTTATTTCTCACACTTATTAAAAAAAAAAAAAATTCAAAGCTACATAATTTACCACAGAGAAAATGAAAGAAGTTTAATGACCAAAACAATCTTTAAAAGTTTTTACAAGACTCACTCACTCACTCACTCAGAAGTCTTTAGATAAAAACTTATTTTTTTATCAAATTCCATTAAAGAAAAAAAGGACAAACCAATTTAAAACTAAAATAAGAAAAGAACTAAGGCAACCAAAGTTAAATTGTCAATAATTTTCTGTTTAATGGACATTAACAGGTTACACAAAATAAAATTCCAAAGAAATCCTAAGAACGGAATTCCAGATTTTCGCAATAAAGAAGCAAAGCGCGAGCAGTTACTGTAAATAAAATTCGAGTAAACTTAAAATTAGATTATGGCCAAATTTAGATTTTACTGCCACTGTAATGAATCCATAAAAGAAACGTCTAATTTAAACTTATGAAAACTTTTCGAAGGAATTAAAGGGCCTTAAAAAGTTAATGATATCATTTAAAAAATAAAATAATAATTAGGGGAAGGTCCGAAAAAGAAAAATGAATGAAAAGGGAAAAGAAACAGGTGCCGAAAAATGGCAACTCACCTGATCGCGTTTAATGGAAACACGGTCTTGGGGCCGACTGAACCAACACTGGGCTATCAGTTTACGTCGAGAACGTCCAAACCGGGTCCGGGACCCCTCTCTCCAACAGGCACCACACACACAGAGCCATTCCAATCGGAACACCAGCACCCGAAATAGTTGCAGACTAAATTAAGACGACTCTAAAGAGTCTCCCAAAATGTTTTCCTTTCAGCATTTCATTTCAGCACTGCAGATCTTCTGCTTTCAACTTTTCAGCTTTACCGCCACCAGGAAAATCTTCTCTTTTGCATCTCTTCTTTCTTTCCTTTTGCAATTTTTGTGTAAAAAAGTAGCAGTTTTCTGAAATAAAAATTTATTTTATAAACCTTTGCAATTTACTAATAAAAAAAAAGGAAAAAGCTAAAGTCCAAGCAAAATATAAAATGAAACAAAATGGATGAAAAGCGAAAGCGACATTGAAACTGCAAGAGTGACGACCCACTAACCGATTAAAAACAAACAGCGAAACACCGACGCAAATGCTTTTAAAAAGCCACCACCCGTTTGAAATTAGCCGCTGAAATTTGGTAAGCAGATTATTTTCACACAAAGGGTGCGAAATATGCAAAGTTAGATGGAAAATCAATTAAAAGAACGGCAGGATTTGGTGTTGAAGTGACAAGTGCGCTTTTTCCTTGATTGTTGTTTGGTGTTTTGCTTCGTCGATGCAGCGCGCTTAATCCTTTTAAGGAATATAAAATTCAAAGTCAGCGAGCCAGTTTACATTAATAGTAATAACTTGTCGTTACATAATAAAAAAAAAGTGCTTGCAGTCGGTGTTTTATTTCACTTTTTTCTTCTTCAGATCTTGAGTTTTGTTGCGCGGCTGCTTTTTGCTCTCGTTCGATTTAGATTTATTTTTTATTTTACAAAGTTAAAAGTGGCGCAATTGTTCTTTAAATGAACTCAGTACTGATTCTGTTTTTGATTTACTTGATGATTTTTTTTTTGTTTTTACTTGTTTTAATTTTTCGCTAAAGTTTTCTTAAGAATTTTTTTTTATAAAAAAATTTTAATATGGTGCTTTTTTTAATTAAAAATGAAATAAGAAAAAATAATTAAAAAATAAATTGGATATTTAAGGAAACAATTGTTTTGTTTTTAGTGTAAAAAAGAAATTTGTTAAGTTTCATTTAGTTTTTTTTTTCTTGGAGATAAAAACCTTTAAAAATTCAATGGCAAATGAAAATTTAAGACATTTCAAAATTTCAGATATTAAGAAAACAGAGATAACGGAAATAATTAAAATATTTAAAAGAGAAGATTATTTTTGTTAAATTGCCCAATTAAAATAAAAAAAGATTTTAATTACTTTTTTAGGACAAAAAATTATTTTTAACTTTAAATTTATTAAAAATATTGTTAAACAATAAATTAAATTTCAAAGAAAAAAAAATCCTAATTTATTTATCAATCTAAACTTTACCCATTTAAAGAAACATTTCACAAAAAAAAATATTTAAAATTTCCTTAAAAATATTAAAAAACTAAAAAAGGTTTTCCTTTTACTTTAAATAATAAAAAAAAAACTGAAAAGAATCTTAAAAAAAATGATATAAATAATTAAAAAGAAAGCTAAAAACTATCAATAAAAAAAAAAAAGTTAAAAAAGAAAAGAAGAAAATTGTGAAAACATTTTGGGAACTGTACAACACTTAAGTAATCCCGGTGAGTGGTAGGAGATGCGGGGAATACGTTGCAGGAGAAGGGACTACCGTCGAGGGAACTGGTTGAGGCGTCGCGACGCCTGTAGCTAAGTGGAAAGCAGCAGCTCCTGTTCGCAATCGGCCACAGGTAGGTTCAAATACCATTTTTCTTTTATTACGCTCCATTTCATCAACCTCTTTATTCCTTTCTATCTTCATTTCCATCCCATAATTTTCCTAAGTTAGCTTAATTAGTCAGCTTATTTTTTCTATTAAGACATTAGCAGTTCTCAATTACTTTGAAAACCTTTAACAACTTGCAAAATTTGCTTTATGAAAGAAAATCGTTTTTCTTAAATTGAAGAAGAAGAAAAGAAGAAACAGTAAAAGTAAAAATAAAGTGAATTAATAGTGTGGGCGTTTGCTAATTTTATATTATATAAAGAAGGAATAATAAGCGTCGCGGCGATTACCAGTTTGGTCTGGAATGTTCGACGTTCGTCCGTCGACTATCGGCCTATACTAGGAGCGGGCTATTTCTGGACGCAGCCCATCTTAACACACTTTGATTTTTTAACTCCTTTGATTTTTTTTTAATTCAACTGATGACTCAAATTGCTTTTTAATTTTTAATTATTATTTTTTTCTTAATTAAGAAAACAATAAATAAAATTTAAAAATACATTAAAATTATTATTTTTTTAAATAAATTAATTAGTAATTAATAAAAAAAAATTAAATTTTTTCTAGGCTATCGCATCGAATTGTACTTTTTTTGAGCGCAAAGAAGAAAGAGAAAATCAGGCAGGATGGACGCGATCAAGAAGAAGATGCAAGCGATGAAGCTGGAAAAGGACAATGCGTCCGATAAGGCCGATGCCATGGAGGGCCAAGCCAAAGACGCGAATCTGCGCGCCGAGAAGGTCAACGAAGAGGTGCGCGAGTGCCAGAAGAAACTCACCCAAGTGGAGGAGGATCTGACCTACAACAAGCAGAAGCTCGAGCAGGTCAACAAGGACCTCGACGAGAAGGAGAAGGCCCTCACTAATGCCGAGTCCGAGGTGGCCTCCCTCAATCGCAAGGTCCAGCTCATCGAGGAGGATCTCGAAAGATCCGAAGAACGCTTGGGCACTGCTCAGACCAAATTGGCTGAAGCTTCTCAAGCTGCTGACGAAAGCTCTCGGTAACTTTCCATTTTTTTTTTTTTTTGCTTTTTCAATTAAGAGATGCTAATTACGGAAACAATTTGCAGTATGTGCAAAGTATTGGAAAACCGTTCGCAACAAGACGAGGAACGCATGGACCAATTGACCAACCAGCTGAAGGAAGCCAGGATGTTGGCCGAGGACGCTGACAATAAGTCCGACGAAGTGTCGCGCAAGTTGGCCTTCGTTGAAGACGAACTGGAAGTTGCTGAAGATCGCGTTAAGGGTGGCGATGCCAAAATTATGGAATTAGAAGAAGAACTTAAGGTACTTTCTACAAAATTACCTTTCAACTTAATAATTATTAAATTTTCTTAATAAAAAAACAAAATAATAAAATAGGTCGTTGGAAACTCTTTGAAATCTTTGGAAGTTTCCGAAGAGAAAGCCAACCAGAGAGTGGAAGAATTCAAAAAGCAATTGAAGACTTTGACGGTGAAACTAAAGGAGGCTGAAGCCAGAGCCGAATTCGCTGAGAAGACCGTTAAGAAGCTGCAGAAGGAAGTCGACAGGCTGGAAGGTGATAAACATTTTTCCTATTCTTCTTCTCTATATCTTTTCAGAACAAAAAATAAAAATAATGAAATTTTTGCTTTGCTAAATTTGAGCTTATTTTTAAATATTTTTTTGAAATATGCTTTGCAGATGCTGTTTTGCGCGAAAAAGCTAAATACCACGGAATCGTAACCGATATCGATAAGACGTTTGTGGAAATGTCTTCGCAGAGCAAAAAATAAACTAGTTAAAAACTGCTAAAACTAATGTTGCTTAAGCTGCCAGCCAACCTTATTTAACATATTAACAAAATGCAAAAAAAAAAACTATTAATTTATAATTTTCAATTAAATTAAATAACTTCTTATTTTTTAGGTAAATATATATGTAAATAACTCTTGCGTATCTTCTTTTTGTTAAAATAACTAATAAACAATTAATTAATTAATTAGCAACCATCAAATAAAATGCTTCTTAAAAATGCTCAAAAAAGCAATTAACAGGTAACGCTTTAAATATTACAATTCTATGTTTTAAATAGAAAAATTGCTAATTCTTCATTATCTTTTTATAAATTAATTTAGACGAACTTGGAATCAACAAGGACAGATACAAGTCTTTGGCCGACGAGATGGACTCCACCTTTGCCGAATTGGCCGGTTATTAATATTACGGAAATGTATTGCAACAGTTGCAAACCACTTGCATACCATCAACTACACCAAGGAAAGAACAACAGAAACAATTCTTTTGGAAATATTACTACAATCAGCAACAAAATATTTATTTCTTGTTAATTTACTATATAAATATAAATGAAATAAATAAATAAGTTATTGCTAAAAACAGCATAGCTAGAGAGCTTGTAAAAATGTAAATCTTTTAAGCACATAATAATACACACACAACACAAAAATTTATTATTAATTTAAAAAATTAATTAATTAAAATAATGAAAAGAAAAAAGTTGTCATAAACACCTGTCACTTAATTATTTCTATTATTATTAATATTTTATTTAATAATAATTTATGAAAAATGATATTATATAAAATATTTCGCTGAATTTTTGCTTATTTGTTTGTTCTTCTTTTCCTTAAAAAAAAAAAAAGAAACTACTGCATTTTCAAGCAATAAAATTTTTGGCTTATTATATATTTTTTTCCTTGTGGACTTTTATTATATTTTTCTTTGTTTAAAAAATACTTTAAGAATTTATTTAATTACTTTTTGCCATTATAATAAAATTTATTAAAAGTTTTTATATGCAAAATTTTAAATATTTCTTTTCACCTTTAATTTAAAAGAATTAAATAAATTTAAAAAATAAACAAAAAATTAATAAAAGTTTAGAAAATTTCAATTAAAATTAAAATAAGACTAAAATTAATTTGAAGAAAAAAATAACCATTGAAGAAAAGTGAAAAATATAAATTATTTAAACAACAGACGACGTCATCTACATTGAGAAAGTAAGGGTAGGAAATTGTAAAGAAAAGAAAAGCGCGTGCGCCGCCCCTCATATTGATTGCTAGCCGTTATATCGAAGACGGAAAAACTGGCGGCGGCAACGGCGGACATTCCAATCCACTGAGTGCACCAACTTGGGTTTTCCTCCTTGAAAAGGAAGAAATTCCCAAGAATTTTATTGGAAAATCCAATCGAAAGCACCCTTACAGTAGTGTCTAGTTTTCGGCGGGCAGAACAAGTGCGAAATTAGTTGCGCAAAAGGGTTCAGTTAGTGGTGTACTGTGTGGTGTAGTACATTTAACAATTGTTGATATTGCGGGGTGAAAAGTGAAGCCATGTCGGGGGACGACGGACCCGAAATAAAAGCCTTGGAAAAGGGTAATTATTTCATTTTCACTGCTATTAAATGACTTTTTTCTTTTTCTTTGTAATTTAAAAATAATAATTAAAGACAATAAAATTATATCTGTTTCGTTTTAGTGTTTATAATTCTATTAATTAGTAGTTGGTAGCAAAAACATAAAATGTTTAATTATCGATTAGTTTTTTTTTATTTGTTTGAATATAATAAATTCGAGTATTGAATATGAGGGCCGCCCACATGCAATACACCCTCTGCAGGATAACATATCCCAGCAGCAGCAGGACAATCGATTGAACTTTTTCTCTCATCATAATAAAAGCTTTTGCAAATAAAATTATAAAAAAAGGGAATTATTTACGACTTGCATTGTTTTAAGGGGGGTAGCTTTTGAGTGTTTTAAAAATTAAGGAAATGCCCTGTTCTAAATCTAAATATCCTTGTTTTTTTTTTTATTGTGCCGAAAAACCCTCATAAAACCGGTTTACGATCTACTAAGTTACCTTTATCTGCTATACTAAAGACAAGAACTTTATGTAAGGAACATTTCCTATTAATTTTTAATTTAATATATTTAATTAAAAGTTATTGGTGGGTTCAATTTCAGCAACTTTGTTTGTGCAAACAATTTGCTCTGCTTCTTCCCACTCACTTTGCAAACAACGTATGAAATCAATAATTAAACAAACAACTCGAATCAAGACAACAGAGTTAATGCAATTAAATTTAATTGGAGGAGCGTGATCTCAAAGAGTAATTAAACGAATTAAACGAACGGATTGAAAATTTATTTTATTACTAGGCTAATTTGATTGATGCTTGTTTTTTGAGATTTCTTTTTGGGTTTATTTTTAGGTTTCAGCAGTAGAGAAATGATGTTTTTAGAAAACGCCTACTGTCTTAACGGTTTCTTTAAGTATTTGCTTACAATTTTTTATTATTTTAATAGAATTATTTTTAGATGTTAGGAAATATTTTTACAAAATTGTAAATTGCGACAACAACAAATTTTCGGTTAGTTATTAATATGAAAATACTTTAAATGAATTTTTCCCAAACATTAAACGAAATTACTTTTTAATTAATAAAGTAAAATACTTTAATTACTTTTAAAAAAATGTTCCAAAACTTTTTTTATTGTTTTTTAGAAAAGTTATGGCAATTTTACGTAACATTTTCAATAATTATTTATTAACCATTGAAACTTATAAGCCATTGCAAATTATTTAATTCATTTTTTAATTAAATTAAATTTAAATAAATTTGAAAACTAAAACCGTACTTAAAAGTCAGTAAAATTTAAACTAAAAAAACTTTTCTTGCAAAAAATAAATAAATAAAAACTTTTCCAATATTAAAAAAAAAATCAAATAAAACAAAAAGAAGAGAAAAAAGAAGAAAGTCCAAGAAAAAAAGAGAACTAGATTGTGATTTGGTATGATTGCAGTGAATTCGCCAACTATAATCGCATTATGTTTGGGAGGAATCGTTTTCGCCCTTTGTATGGCGGCCGTGACTTGCTTCTGTTACCGCCGCCGAAGACTTCTGAATGCTAAACGGCATGGACCCGAACAGCCCCTGGCTTTTCACGCTCATCGGCGGCCCACCGCTGTTAAAAGTCCTGCTGGGGTCACTACCCACTATTTGAAAAAGAGCCCCAGTCCTACAGGACCTGCTAAATCACCTCCGAGCGTAAGAAACATTTCTTTTCTTCTTTAAATTATAATAAATATGTAAATTAAAGAAAAATAAGAAATAATTTACTAATAATTTTTTTTAAAACTAATTAAAAACAATTGTAGATTTCCGGGCATAATACACCGAGTCCAACCGGAAGTATTCACCACCACCATGCCGGAGCACTGGAGGCTGGCGTCAACGGAAACATGGACCAAGTGAACCATCATCCTCAGCGACAGCCGAAGGAAAGCGTTTTCACTAGCGAATCGGAATTGCAGTCTCCGTGTAAGGAAGAGGTGGAGACCAATGAGAAAAATTTACAACAAACCTCTGCTTATCTCGGACAAATTGTTTTTAAACTCAGGTAAACTTTCCTAATTTTCTCAATTGAAAAAAAATAATTGAAACGAATGAAAAAAATAAACAATTTACAGATACAAGCACGATAAGAACGCATTGATTGTTTCGGTGGTGAGATGCAAGGATTTGCCGGCCAAGGATCCGAACTTGGGCTCTAGCGATCCCTACGTGAAATTACAATTGCTGCCCGACAAGCAGCACAAAGTGAAGACACGCGTCTTGCGTAAAACCCGTAATCCAGTTTACGAAGAGGACTTCACTTTCTACGGCATCGGATTCAACCAGCTCTCATCCATCACTTTGCACTTTGTAATCTTATCCTTTGATCGATATTCGCGCGACGACATAATTGGCGAAGTGTTCTGTGCTTTGAACACTGTCGATCTGACGCAAGCGGAGAAGCAGCAGATGGCTTTGTGCCGCGAAATTCAACCCAGGAGCTTGAAGGTACGCTAATGCTTTTTTATATATCTTAAGAAATATTTTTTACTATCGGAAAAAATAAAAATGAAAATAATCTTAGTGAAAAGTTAAATGTGAGGGCGCCGGACACAGAAAATACGTCTTATAGAAAACTAATATGAAAAAGCGACTTAACTGTTAAAAAAACAAATTAAAAATACAATTTTTCCAATTAAAAAATTAAAAGAAATCATCCTAAATTACAAAAAAAAAGTAAAATTTCCACGACTCTAGCCTCAAAATCAATGGATATGGTGTGAAGGCGCCGGGCTTTCATGAGGTCTTATGGAAGATTTCAAAATGAAGGCGCCGGGATTTCCTTTCCATTATAGAAAATAACATTTTTTTAAATATTTAAGCAAAAAGTAAATCTATTTTTATCTCGTTTTTCTATTTGTTTTTTTTTTAAGATAAAATCTCAAGGAAGAGGTGAACTATTGGTATCGTTGTGTTGGCAACCAGCGGCAAACCGTCTAACGGTGGTGGTGCTAAAAGCTCGCAATTTGCCAAAGATGGACGTGACGGGTTTGGCTGATCCCTACGTTAAGATTTACCTGCTGTACAACGGTCAGCGGATTGCGAAGAAGAAGACGCACGTGAAAAAGCGCACTTTAAGTCCCGTCTTCAACGAGAGCTTCGTCTTTGACATACCGGCTGGTAGCGAGGCTTCTTTGGAACAAGTCAGCTTAGAGTTTTTACTTTTGGATTGGGACAGGGTTACTAAAAACGAGGTAATCTCTTTTTTCCCTCTGTTTCTTCTTCTTCTTCTTCTTTTTAAAATAAATTCAATCAATAATTCAATTTCAAATGCAAAAACAAACAAAAAATACCATTTAAATTATAATGAAATTTAAAATGATTACTTTTTAAAATAAAAAATAATTTGGTTATTTAAAGGTGATTGGAAGACTGGACTTGGGAGGATCGAAATGCAGCGGATCGGCTTTGCATCACTGGAACGAAGTGTGCAATTCGCCGCGACGGCAAATCGCCGATTGGCACAAATTGCGCGAATAAATCGAATAAATGAATGAAACAGAAGAGAATTCACTGAATGTATGAAAGGCAGTTGTAAAAAAGAAATCACAAGTAGTAGCTTTTCATTAATTAAAAATTAAGAAAAGTATAAAAAAGAAAAACAAATCAATTGTATTGTAAAATAATAAATATTTGTTTGCCCTAAAAAAAAAAAAACAAAAAACAGAAAACTTGAGAAAACCCGAATGATATAGTATAGAAAACAATGCACTGATTGCTTCAATTAATAAAATTAATAATTTTAGTGACAATTAAAAATAACAATATAAAAAAATAAGTTGAAAATTACTGTTAAAAGAACATTTGCAAACAATAAAAAATTACTCAAAAAGCTTTGTAAATTTAAATTTAACATAAAAATAAACGAAGTTAGTTTTAAAATTATTAATTATCAATTATTATCAAATAAAAACGCTTAAAAAATACAAACAACAAAATTATAGAGAAAAAAATTGAAAGAAAAATTGAATCCTTAAAACCAATATTAAAGAAGGTTTGTGATATAGACTTAAGCTACGATGTATGATAAAACTCAAGTTGAGCAAGAATTTAATTTGAAAATTTAAAAAAATTTGCTCATTATTATCATTAAAGACAAAAACGCTTTTAACAATTTATTGCTTTGCAAAATTAAGCAAGAAATAAGTTAAAGAAAAAAACTAAATAAAAATCATAAAAAGATTTTTTTAATACAAAAAAAAAAGACAGGAAATATTAAGAAAAAAGTGACAAACATAAATAAAAACCATTTAAATATTGTTAAAAGCAGTTTTGTCTAATTAAAAAAAAAAACTAAATTTAATTTCAATTATTTCATTATTAAGAACCATACTATGCAACCCAAAAATCTTTCTCCTTTAATTAAAAATCCTAATAATTAATTTTTCATAAATAAAAAGCACTAAAAAAAATGGAAAACAGGAACAGAATGAATGTTAATTGCGCGTATTTAGTAAAATAAAAATATTATAAAATACCATAGCTATCCCAATAAAATAACATTAATTAATTAATTAATTATTAAAAAGAAAAAACAATGTATGTGGCTTTTAGATATTAGAAACAAACAAAAAAATTAATTAAAAACATTTAAAAAAATCACAAAATATATGATTATTAATCAATGAATGCAAAGAATGCAAAAGAAACAATAATAATTAAATGAAATTACTTTCAATTACTGATTAATTGTAATATTCTCTGATAAACTGATACAATGAACGAAAAAAACAACTATAAAGATAATGCTAATCATATGAAAAATACCTTTAAATAAACCTTAGAAATTAAGAAGTATGAAGTACATTTATAAGAAATAACAGATTATTATAATTAATTGTTATTCATTTAGGTTATTTAAACACAAAGCTTCAGTGGAAAACACTTGAAAATTTTTCCTTTTTTTTTTTCAGGTAAATTAAAAATTTAGTAAAAGATATGAATGAAATGAATAATCAAGGCACTTGATATTTTTGTTACGTGAAGAGATGCACTTTTTAATTACTTTATAATTAAAATGTTTAGTGAATAAATTACTGTAATAAACAAATTAGAACTTAATTTTAATTATATTTTGTGTAAATGTATATAAAATGGATATTTATTAAATAAACAATTTAATGGTTTTCCAATAACTTTTTTTTTTTACTTCTTTTTTATTTAATTGATATTACATCTTCTTTTTCAGATTAGGTATTAAATTTAAAAAAAAATCCTTTGTTAAGTAAATCATTATAAATGAGATTTTTAACAATAAAATAGATTAAATTTTTAAACTATTTTAATGCAAACAAAAACTAACTGTTAAATTATTTAATTTCATTTAAAGCAAAGAAAAACTAATTGTTTTATTTATTCAATTATTTATTTTTTTTGAGTAAAGAAAAGCTAATTGTTTTATTCATTGAATTATTTTTTAAGATAAGAAAAACTAACTGAATTATTTATTTAATTTTGTAGGACAAATGGAATTTTTTAAAAGCAAGTAAAAACAAAAGTGAAACTATCATTAAGTGACTTGAAAAGCAGTTTTTAGAAAACAAATTTTCATGACATAAATTACAAGTAATTAAACTTTAATAACCAATCATTAATTTACATGGAAAACAAAAGTTTTATATAAATTTCTCCTTTGTTTCTTTTTTAGTACTTCTTAATTAAAATGAAAAAAAAAACTTTAAAATTTAATTTTTCCTTTATCCTTTTAATCCTTTAATTTTTTTAAATTATTAAAGATATTAATGAAACATAAAAGACTTTATCGCAATGAAAATGAAAGGTAAACTTTTTCAAAATCAAAAACTGGTAAATAGAAATAAGAAAATGTGAGTTTTAGATCACAAAAAGGAATATAAAATATTAAACAATACAAATTGCTCAACATTTTCCACTTTTCGACACGAAGGCTATTCTCAGGATATACGAGTAGAATGGATAGAGTGAGTTTATAAATGTTATAAATGTACAAAGTTAGACACGACACACGACACAAGTGGCATATATTCGAAAGCAATCAATCGAGAAGCCTTCCATTATAATTGAAGCATTCAACATTTGTGTACACATCACATTTTCACTGCTGCGTTTATGAAATAAATATATCCAAACAGTTAACTACTGGGTTGCTCAGTGGCTGCACATAAATACCAATAAAATATAACTAAAAGTTTTCTCATATACAGTGAGTTTTTCATCTCTTTTTGTTTTAAGATTTAAAAAAAAAAGTTAATTTTTGTCAGGTTAATGGAAAATTTTTCTAAAAAAAGGCTAATAAAATAAGTGATGATTTATAAGAAAATATTGAAAACCAAAAAATTTAAAAATAAAAATGATTATAAGAAAAGTTTACTTTGTTTTAATATTTTACTAAACAAGAAAATTAATTAGAAAAAAGCTTTTCCAATTTTTAAATTCATTTTTCTTAAAAAAATTTAAAAGAAAAAGAAAAATTATAAAGAAACAAAACACACTGTATATAAAATAGTAAATGAAAAAGCCAAAGGATTACATATAACGAAAGGACATGTCGCTTGGCACAGTAGACACCGGCCAGTCATTATAAGAAGCAAGCGGTTGGTGTTCCTATAAAACCACACAGAGAACAAAAATAATTTTTCAGTGTCGTCGCGCGCTTATAATTATCTCTCAACTACCTAGCTAGTCCAACTCTAAATACATAGTAAGTGCCTTAATTAAATTAAAACATAAACTACGCGAGCGCACTCTTCACAATTACACACACAGATAAAAAATACAAATACAATACCTACACACAGAAAAACAACAAATCGAACCATTGAGAAAACAAATTAAACGCGCGCTGATAAAAGCGACGTCGTCGACGACTCCTTGCACGACACCGAATAGATAAGATTCGGAGAGACTTTAGTCTCAATTCTCCCTATGTAACAATACTATCAAATAGGCAGAGAGGAAAGATGTATAGTCCGACGCAAGTGCCTCAGTTCCTCGATGTGCCTTTTTGTGCCTTTCCCGTGCGCAAGACCAACAGTTTGAACGATATGTTAAGCGAAGTGCGAAATAACAACAACGGTCATGCTGCGGACAATAAGGAGAATTTACTGAGGAAGAGGTCCTTCCGGACTCTAACTAGGACTTTCAGGAGGATGAGTTTCAGATCTAAGAGTACCGATTCTCCGAAGAGACGAGGTTTGCTTTTTTCTAATGATTTTGTTTTTTTAAATTATTTTGAAGATTAATTAAAGTGAAGAAAATCATTTACTTTTGTAGTTTCTGCTACTGAATTTACTAGGGATCACAGTGAAGAGTCCAATAAGGACGAAGAAAAGGATTTAGCCGTGCCCTTGAATGCTGCTAACAACAAAATCAAATTAGTTGTGTGAGTATTGAGTAGTTTTAATTAACAAGAGAACAGTTTGTTCGATATATTGCACAGGATTCGAGTTAATTGAATTTCTGCTTTGTTTCCTGTCGTTATTTTTTAAATATTGTTTCTTTTTTTAATTGTTTTTATAGTATTTTTTAGTGCTTTCATTTCGCAAAATTTTTGTGAAGTTAAAAGGAAAATTGGAAGTATTGATTTTATTTATTTTTGCATTTGCATTTTAAATAAATTGAAATTAAGTAATAAAAATTTTATTAGATTAAGTTTATGATGTTCAGTTATTTCAATTAATGATAATTACTTTTTGTAGTTTTTAATAAATTTACTAATCAAATTAAATTAAAATTGCTGTTAATTATAATTTTGTTCACAAAAAGTTTGTTCGTCAAGAAATAAAAATAAAATTGTAGGAAAAATTAGAAAAAAACAATATTAGAAAAAGTTAATTAATAAAAATAAAATTAAAAAAAAATAAGTCACTTATTTTTTGATTAATTGATTAAAATAAACTTTTCATTAATTAAAAAAATCAAAATAAAAAAAAAATTATCAAAGTAAAATCAATTGAGAAAAAAGAATGCTCATCATGACACCTACTTCTTTAATTAAATGTAACAACAATTAACGAGTAAAGAAGAAAAAAAGTACTGCTTCAAACTAAAAGCTAGAAAAAAAAGTGTCTCATTTTTGCACACTGCGCACCAAAATAGCGTTTGAAATCCTGCAGGATCAATATTTTTGCGCACAAGTACCGAAACAGGTCCGGATTACATTGGCGTAGGTTCAGCGACCCATTTACCGTTAATAAACACCATCAAACACGCCAAATACCTCTTCAAAAGCACCAATCTACAACAATACTGCGCAGCATTATACTTTTGAAAATTTCTACAAATTAGAAAAACATTAAATTCTTTCAAAATCCTTGAAAAAATTGGAAGGCTTAGAAGGGTGCGCGCCACTGCTTTGGCAATACCGGGAGAGATATCGGGGCATGGAAGAAGGACGAAAAGCTCGCACAGGATAACCGCGTGTCCTGCAGTACCAATCGCGATGCCTGCTTTTGCCAGCTCGACTGCTGCTTGTGCTCCTTAAATACAACATAACAAACCGTAAAGACTCCTTAAAACGCACAATAAAAATTATATCCTTAGTATGGAACTCAAAAAGTAACAATTAATCGCGAAAAATAAGCTCAAAATTCGGTTTAGTTGTTCGATTTTCCCAATTATTGTTATACTGCTGGTTGCTTTTTTATAACAAAAAAAAATCGAGTTGAAATTGCCCCAGTGCCAAAATTATACTGCTAAAACTTAGTAATCGGAGATTTGCTGCTGGTAAAAGTGGCAATTTGCATGTAATAAAAGGTAAGTAATTTATCAGTTAATTGGTTTTTGGTACTGTTTTGTTTGCTGTTTTCTTTTTTAGATACTTTTTTTTTAATTTAACAAGTTTTTATCCAGTGTAATGCCTGTAAGGGCAATTATTGTTCTTAAACTTGACCTTATACAACTTGAGTTGAGGTAACTAAGGGCGGCCACTTTTATATAACCGCTGCAGGATCCATTTTAAACTTTTATCTATTTCATTTTTGTAGTTTTTGTCTAAAAAAAATTTAAATATTTTACTTTTAAGCAAATGTATTGCTATTAAAAATAAAGTGTATTTTTTTTAATAAAGGAAATGGATTAATTTTTGTACTGAGTTCAAAGGTTTAATTTATCTTTTTTTTTTCTCAATGACTATTTTTATCGCTAATTTGTAATAAATATTAAATCTACAAATAACTGGCATTTAAATTTTCATACAAAAAAAAAATGATTTAAAAGATTTTACTTTTCCATTGAAATTGTAAATGTTAAACTTGAAAAGCAAGTAATTTTCTTATTGGTCTTTCAAATTATTTTTATTTACTTTTAAAACCAACAAAAAATACTTCAAATGCGATAAAAAAGAAATAAATAAATTGAAAGCTATTTTTGTAATTTGTAATAAAAACGCAATAAACTAAAAGAATTTACTAACTTTAGCTGTTACGTAAAAATTTCTTTTAAATTCTGTCCTTTTAATTAATTAATATTATTTAAAATAATGTCAAAAATATAAAAAGAAAATTGGTTTTTCAAAAACTTTTTAAAGACTTAAAAAAAAACTTTTTAACAGTAATTATACAAACAGTTTGCCAATAGTAATTAAAAAACCAATTAAAAAAAGCGTAATTTATGCAATGGATTCATTACAACTGCAGCATTAAAATACCAAAAAAATACTAAAATACCAAAAGCAACCTAAATACATTTTTAGAACAATAATAAATAATAAATTAGGTATTTTTAGAAATAACCAAATAAACACAGAAAACAAAACACGTACGTAAAAGAAATGAAAATAAAAAAATAAACACAAGAAAAGTGAATCAATTTTTAGCTTTCCATAAAACCTAATCGCTAATCTAAATCCAATTAACTGTTAGGCCACAACCGAAACCGCCCACGCAAAATGTTTTCCATCCATCCATCCAACCAACCAAAGGAATAATTTCCATACACGTGTAATATAGTAGAAGCTAGCATTAGTGGGACTAAAAATAAAAGGCGAAACACGCGAAAATCGCTTTCGTTAGGACCACAAGGAGCATTCCTGAATTTTACGTCCAATCAGTGGCGAATTATTTGTGGAACAAGCAAAGCGCTTAAAACGCCACACAAAAATCTAATTTACTACTTTTTTTTTTTTTTTGTATCGTATAAGTAATAGACGAAAAAGTAAATAAAGTAAATAAAATAATCAATCGCAATTCAAAATGACAACATAAAAAAAATGTAAAATAAATTTCATTGCAAAATTAAATATTAATTAAGCAAATAAATTAAACTTAGAAAAAACTTACAGGCAAACACCAGAAGAAGTAGACCAATCATCGGAAGTAGCGGAGGCGGCTGCAGCCGAGATCATAACAGACTTAGAGCCACCCCCAACGGCGGCCGAGAAGCGCAAAGAAAGTGATGCAAGCAGCGACCTGGAAGACCTGAAGAACCGTTTAGATCCCGCGCTCCTTAATGGGTAATAACTTTTTACTTTTTTCTTACTTTTTTTCCCTCCTTCTTTTTCTCTTCATATTTATCAGCATTTATCACGTTTGGTTGCTTTTTTGTGTGAGTGAGTAATATGTAAAAGTGAGATAACCCTGAAACAAATAAATTAGCGTAATTATAAAAATAAAGCGTGCGAAAGATAAAAAAGGCTAATAAACAAATTTCGTGGCAATTTCTCCTCCGCCCAACGCGAAAACATAAATAATAATAATAAATTAAAGCACTTGTGCATATTATTTGTCGCTTGCCTTACGTCAACCGAGCATCGTTTATTAACGAACGACATTTAAACGATAAAAAGTGTATAATATCATATTAAACAAAAAGCGAATTATAACTGTAAAATAAAAAAATCTTTTGCTTTTTCGCTTAGGCAATGCTAAAATTTAGCGGTTCGGGGTCTAGTTTGAAGGTCGACGGGCGTTTTTTTAATTCGTGTCGTCCGTTTCGAAATTGCTTTTTAGTTTTCAAATGATCTTAGAGTAGAGAAAACATTATTTCTACATATTAAGTTTATTAAAACTTTGGTGACATTTGATTGAATTCTTTTAATGACACTTTGCTGATTTTTAATTTGTTTTTTAATTAATAGAATAATTTTATTAATAAATGGAGATGGATTGTGATAAGTGCAATTGTAATAATAATGTTAAAAGCTGTGATTTGTGTAAAAGCGATGCGGATTATGGGAAATTCGTTAGGAATAAGCGCAGATTTAGTTTGCCGGTCTTTAAGATTTTGGTTTCCGGCCGGAAAAAGTTTAAGTTTAAAAGAAGTGTTTCCTTTATTGTTAGGTGAGTTGCTGTTTTAGTTTTCATTTTTTTTTATGAGGATTTTCCGTAGGAAAAGCTGATTAAGTAGTTGCCTACAGTATTCAAGTAAAACTAGAAATTTTTGATAGTTTTTTGGTATAAAAATCAGGTTTTTTAAGCATTGAATAATGGCAAATTGAAACAAAATTAAATATTAAGTTTTTTTTTTTTATTAGTAATAATACAGTTTTTATTAATTTTTTTAAAATCTTTTTAAGAAAAAAAAAACTAAAGCAAATTATTTTATGTGTTTAAATTAATGTAATTATTTGCAAAATTTTAAATAATTATTCTGGGAAAAACAAATTTTCTTTTAAGGAAAACAAGAAACAAAAGACAAGTCAACGTAGTTGCCTATAATCAAGAAGGAAATCCTCGGAAAATGCTTATTACACATTTTTCACTTAAAATGATCAATTTTCAAAAACAAAAACTATAAAATAACAAAGTTTAATTAACTTTCTACATCAAATACCACTTTTTTAACAAAAAAAACTTTTTTTATACCAAAAAAACCTCTTAATTTTAATACTTTCAATCTGTTTCAATATGTAATATCTATGTGTAAAACAAATTTAAGTTATATATTCCGCAAGAGAAAAACCTTGAACTATTTTCCACATTCTGCTAGTAGCATATTTATTAACAAATCGGAAGTCGTAAATAGAATTTTAAAGTTACGTCTATTTTTAAGGACTTTCCGGGCTTCCTCGGCCACTTATTCTACACTTAAATCGCAGACCTACAAAAAACTCGAATGAATAATTAATGACAAATAATTTTAAAATAAAATTTCCATTGCCAACAAGGACATTCAATGACTTTCAATTCAATAAAACAAGAAACATAAAGCTAATTTTTTTTTAAATGTCAAGCCAAACACTGAGGTTTCTTTACGGTAGGCTTTTTGAGGGAGGAGAGAGCAGCACTTGATCTATATGATTTGGCAATCGGCATAATTACGCAGACCGATCCTTGAAATTGCTAGATCAAAAAGTGGAAGTAGAACACGCATTTCCCGGTGAATATAGGTTCTTTGTTCTACTGAGGTGGTAGTTTTCGCTTTTATGGAAATCATTTGATATCCTATACGAAATAATAATAATAACAATCATGAAATGAAATGAAAATGGATTGCGACGCATTGACCTAAATGTTAAACAGATAAAGCGCGCGGTTTGCGTTAACTTAACGACTCTGCAGCAGCATAAATACTGAAAAACCATCGACCAAACAGTTTTCGCTCTAATGAGATTTAAATACCATCTTTATATATTTATTATTTACATTTAGCATTCAGCTAGTTTATGTGGTGTCTTGTTATGTATACATTTTTGCCCTAATTTCTTCTAACGACTTTTTTGTTTAGTTATTTTTGATAAGAAAAAAAAATTGAATTTTATAAAATTTGAATTTCCACTGGTGAAAAAAAAAAGAAGCTTTTTCCCAGTAAAAAGAAAAACAAAAACAATTTCATGGGAATTACTAAGTTCGTGCAGATGACAAATATTAAATTGGCACAAAGACAAAAAAGCGAAGCCGGAAATTAATCGAACACATTTAATAGAACTTTCAACTTAGTCATCGCAATGAAGAATTTTCCGTGAAAAATCCATGCGAAAATATCACACGCAGATGACACAAATTCAATGCTCGCAATCGCAAGAGAAAACTCTTTTAATTGTTAATTATTATTAACAATTAATAAATAACACATTCAATTATATTGCATTAATCGAGCGCATCGGAGGACACACACACTTAGATAGAGTTTATGTACATTGACTAGTACTATACTCCTTAGCCTTAGATGAAAAGTCATTGACTTTTTGTGCAGAGTGCCAATAATAATAATAATCGAAACTAATTTCTAAATTGATGTCGGTTATCGTTACTTTACCCGCCTTTTTATTACACGCTAATTCTTTAAGTGTTTTTGCAATTAATGTTATTAAACAATTAAAAAGAAGGGCTTATTTTATACAAAAAAAAAAATAAGAAAAAAGTTTTTTGCTTACTATAATAAGCATAAGAAAAGTTTTTAAGCTAAAAAGAATGAGAGAATTATTACTAAAAGAATAAAAAAAGTTATTTTGTTTTTGTAAAAGCACAACAAAAGTATTTTTTTGCAAAGAAATAAAATAAGAAAAAAGTTAGTAACAAAATTAAATTATTTCAGTTTCAGTTTATAGTTTTTTAAATTATTTCTGTGACTCATGTATTGTAATAGTTTTCTATTGTTACTAACTATTGTTTTTGTTACTATAACGGTTTAATTGCGAAAAAAAAAGTTTCTTTTGAAGTAATTAAATAAGAAATGATTAAAAAAGGAGATTTTTTTTCTTTAAATACAAACAACAATAAATTGTTAATCATTTAAAGAAATGAAAAGTGAACTAGAAAATAGAACAAATGAAAACAAAAAGTTTCAAAGTTTATCAAAGTTCATAAAGTCGCGTCCTTTAACCTCCTCAAACTACTGTTTCCTATATTGTTTTTCTAATTAATAATTTATTTAACGCACAAAGGACAAAGTTAACAGCAATAGTTAATGAAAAAGCATATAGAAAACATATTTAATTAGTTAATTTTATACTTTCATCGCAAAATTTAAAGGTGTTCCTTTTAGTTTTTATGATTTTAACTTTTCATTTATAAATTTTTAAACTTTCTAAAAGAAACCAAATTACTTTTAATTTAAAAGTTTTAATGCAATCACAAAAACAAAACACAAAAGTTTTGAAAACTTATTTTAATAATAAATAATAATAATTTCATTTAATTAATTTTTTTAATAAAAAAATGTTTAAAAAGATATATTACTTTTGCAATGAATAAAATCTCTTGAATAGAAACAAATCATTCATTTTTACCCCCCAAAAAATAAAGCTTCAAAAAATCTTAAAAAATCCAAAAAAGTTAACAAAAAGCCTACAGTATAGCAAAGAGAGAAGAGATGCGCTTGCTCAGAATTTCTGTAGCCTCGTTTACTTCCGATCCGTTTCGTCGGTGGGTGCTCCTCACCAACACACCGAAGAGTTCCCCCTAAGGAAAAAGGGGCCGCTGAGCGGAACTCCAACAACTAACACGTAGCTGCCATTGCTTCAAACTTTAAATGCGTGTGTGTGTGCGTGTGTGTGTGTGTGTATGTGTGTGAATGTCGGTGAGAGAGAGACGAGGAGTGAATGTGTAATAACACCGGCTGGTAAAGTCATCCAAGTTGTTCACTTGCTCAGTTTCATTCGGTAGGCTGTCGATGGCAGACAATAAGCATTTAAAATAAGCCATTAGAAATAAACCGAGTAATGCCTTAAATTACCATCTTTTCCTTTTAAATTATCACAATTAGAAAACAAGGAATTAATTAATTTTAAAAAAATAGCAAGGCTTTCTTTAATTGCATGAGTTCAAGTGATTCGGTTATGTTGTGTTTCGTGCAGACTTTCGAAGGCAAGGATAACAAAGATGGACTCGCTGCCAATAACCACAACAATAACAATATCCTTAGCAATAAGGAGAACAAACTGCGAATGGTCAAAAATAAAATATTGCGCAAATCACGGTATGAAATGTTTTTTTTTAATTTATTTTTTGCGTTAAAAATGCTTGATTAATAGGAAAAAAAAATTAATTTAATTTAACTTTCATTAATAAATCTAAAAATTTTAATTTAATTGATTAGATTTATAAGAGAAAAAAATTAATTAAATTTACTTAATAATAACAAAGGGGCATTAATTGATGTAAATATTTAATATTTATTATTGTAATAGTAAAATGCAAACAGAATAATTAATGTTGTGGCAATATTTCTTTTTATTTTATAATGGCAAACTTTTTATTGCTCTTTAATTGGATTTTTAATCGTTTTATGATTTTGTTTATTCAATCCTTTATTTATTTCTTTAAGTAATAATAAAAAATTTAAAAAAAAAACAGTAAAAGTTATTTTGAAATTGTGAAATATAATCCTTATCATTAGGTATTTTAAAAATTTAAACTTTTTTTTTCGATTTTCATCAACAGTTAAGAATTGCAAATTTTTACTGATAAAATAAATATTTGACTTTCAAGAGAATTCAATTAATAGCATAATAACTAAACAAAACTGTAAAACAAATTTAACGGTCAATTTCTTAATAATAAATAGTTTATTTTTACGTTCTTTGTTCGCTTTTATGATCTGTTAGTTTTAATAAAAGTCATCATAAATTATTTAAAAAAAAAGTTTGAAATCTCATAAAAATATTACATTTTTAACTGACAAGCAGCTACTAGAATTGCAATAAAAATTATAATAAAATTTATTACTTTTTATCATTTAAAGGGAAATGAAAATTGGAAAAAAAAACTTTTTGAAAAGACATTAAGAGATTACATAAATTATAGAAAAATAAAATTTTACAAAATTAAATATTTAAATTAAAAAAGAAAAAGTTTTTAATGACTAAAAAGTTAAAAAAGTTAAAATTAAAAACTAAATAATAAAAACTTGAAAAAAGAATTAACCCATCAAAGCATTAAGAAAAAATAGACATCAGATGATTAGTAATTACACCAATTAATTAAAAATGAACAAAGCAAAAGTAGAATACGAAACAAAGAAGCCGCAATAACAAGAACATCGATTTAAAACTGTACTGATGACAGCGAATCAAGGGTAATATTTTATTTGTCTTATTGAAAATCAATGGCTAACGACGAACTAATTAATAATTAACCATTAAAAGTATTAATTAATTAACGCAACAATATAGGAACTTTTCCTCTATAAACTTCTTCAGAATGTATCTCTTGTGGGAAATTTCGCATGTGTCTCGCATATTATATGCTTCGCGTTTGCTGTTTTAACTTTCTCCCGAACATTTCGATAACACAATATAACTTAATTTCATATAATTTTTATACTGTTTTTTGTGTGTCGATTATATCTAGATTATATCAACTTACGTGTCCTTTGTAATGTCCTTTAATGAATAATTACTTGGTACTTGCATTACTTAACAGCAACACACAGATATAAACTGTTTCTGTTTCTGTTTGTTTAATAAATGGAATATGTGAAAGGTAAAAAGAGTCTCGTGAGACTTTTCTGCGTGCTATGTACAAACTCTTTCACTCTTTTGTTATTAGTATCTTTACATTTATAATGAAAAAGCTAATGAACGTTTTGCGCAAAGTTAAAACTCTTTGTTTAAATTTTGTTTTGTTGTGGTTGTTGTTATTTTTTTTACTTGCGCAAATAAAATGCCTTGTTGCACATAAATAATACTTTCAAAAAAAAAAAAAAAAAAAAAAGAATGTGTTGCACGCGCAGCTAAATTATAAATGTACAATAAATACAATAAAAGTGCTTAATTGTTTATTTAATTGAGTGGAAAGATCCGATTGCTGCACACACATTTTCCGCATTTATTTTTAGAGATTCTAAGTTTATCCGTGCTCAAAATCCTTTGCTGGAAAACTGTACAATTTATGCATTTCCAGATTGAATTTTCAACTGCAACTTCTATGCAGTTGCTGTCCTGCATTGTATTATTATTATTATTATTATAATGTTAAAATAAAACTTTGAACATTCACTTCCTTATATTGATAAACTCTATCTGAATCATTAGAAAGTCTATCGATTTTTTAGGTCTAGTTTAAGTACTTTAAACTCTCCGCTTTGAAACATCATAAATATTAATTACTTTATGATTTTTCCACAAACAACTATACCTTTCTTTTATGCAACCAAAATTATAAATTTCTGCTTGAGAAATAAATTTTAAAAAGTATATTAAAATTATAAAAATATTTAACATTTTAACGACTCTAAGAAATACAAAAATTAATAATTTAATTACTTTTCATTTAGCAATAATGGTATCACAATAATAAAAAAGGGTTAAGTGTATTAAAGGGAATATTTCTAATTAATAAGCAATGTAAAAATCGACAAAGGATAAATTAAATATAGATCCAATACTTTTGTTTTCATTAATTAATTTATTTGATATTAATTATGAAGACAATACTTTTTTTTTTCTGACAAAACTAAAAAAGCAATGAAAAAAAAATTATAGTAAATTTTTTCTTAGGTTACTAACTTCAAGTTTGGAAAGTTTCAAACAAATCGGACGATTTTCAAATTTGGGCAAAAATTCGGATTTTTTTCGAAATTTTCGAAGAAATTATTTTTTCGGAAAAACATTTTAAATAACGTTTTCCTAGAGAGAATTAAATTCTCCATATTTTATTTAAATAACTTTTTGTGATATGACCCTTAGTTTAAAATATACAGGGTGTCAAAGTTGAAAATTATTTTAAAATTTGAAAAAGTTGGTCAACTTTGGAACACCAAAACTACCCTTAAAAATTATTATTTTTTAATATTTTTTTCTGTTTATAATAAACCAACTATTCTTCTTTTGGATCAAATAAGAAAATTTGAAATATTTTTAATTTTCTGATAGATATAAAACTAAGTTTGAGAAAAATCATATTTTTGGAAAAGAAAAACATGTTTAGTTTTTTCCTGGCAAAANTCCTATAGAGAATTAAATTCTCTATATTTTATTTAAGTTACTTTTTGTGATATGACTCTTAGTTTAGAAGTTACAGGGTATCAAAGTTGAAAATTATTTTAAAAGTTGAAAAAGTTGGTTAACTTTAGAACACCAAAACTACCGTTAAAAATTAACTTTTTTTAATATTTTTTTCTCCTCCTAATAAACCAACTAATCCTATTTAGAATCAAACAAGGGAATAAGAAATATTATGATTTTTTCTGGAGATATAAAGCAAAGTTTGAGAAAAATCACACTTGACAAAATCCTTCTTTTTTTTTTTTCATTTAAGTCATTGTTTTTTAACTATTTTTAAAACAATTAAAAATAAATATGAAAAGGTCATTAAAAATGGAATGAAAAACAACGAAACAACTTTCAAAAAGTAGCTAAAAAAAAACTAAAAAAAAATCTTACAAATAACTAAACAAGAAGCTTCATCATCAAAAGTCAAACAAAAGAAGAATTCTTCGCGCGTATAGTCAACGACCGCTCGTGAACTTGAAAGAAAAAGAAGTCCATCAAGTAGGAAGCGAACTGAAAGCAAAGTAATAGAAGGAGAAAAACTGGTCGTTGCGAGAGATGACATAAGCAAAGCGGAGACGAGCAAAAATCATACAATTAACAACCTTGGTTTTACACGCTTAGGGAATTATTAGAAGCAATAACGAGTCCAATTTACCATTTCCTCGAAATCCAAAGAAAAAAAGAAAAAAAACTTCATAAATAAATATACTGCAGATGATGCTGAGTGAAATATAAATTTTCTCTCGCAAACACAAAATATACAAAGCTACCACTTTTTCTCAAAGCTGCCAAGCTGTAAATCAAACACTGGAAAACCCAAGAACTGTTTATAATTTTCTTCTTTTTTTTTTTCAACTTGACTTTTAGGTATTTAAGAAGGAAATTTTAAGTAATAAAAAAACATTAACTAAATAAAGAAATGTTAATAAAGTTTTAGTTTTTCTCGTAGGAAAACCAAAGAAAATGTAGGAAATAATAATAAAAGGAAAGTACTCGAATTGAATGTCAATGACAAGAAAAAAAGTAGCAACGTTGCAGTAATAACAGCTGCTCTTAGTCCCATCGACTTACACCGTAATAATAATAATAATAATAATCATAATAATGAATGATGATGGTGAATAAATTAAGTGCACTTGCATCATGAATGCACCTACGTATTGGGAATGCACTTGAGGACCTCTCTCTGTTATCAATAATTAATTATTACGTGCTGCCGATGCAATTTCGCGCATCGACTGTTTTAGTTTCGCTTCTCATTTGTTATTGCTAAATGTTAAATTTTCCAATTTCTTATTTTGAAACCGATAAATAAATAAACAAATAATCGTGCTCTGTTTTGCATAGTTCTTGGTTCTCTTGTGAAGTAATAAGCAATTAGTTTTGCTGTAATTTTAAACAGTGCGTGTCTTCATTAAAAGATAATTAGTTTATTACAATTCAAAAAGGAAAGTTTTGTTTGATGTAATTTTTGTGTTCTGATTTTAGTTTTATATTTATTGGCTTTGGTGTTATATAAAATTAGTTTTACTTTTTATTTAAAAAAATGTGTTTAAAGGTTTTTTTTTTAATAAAGAAAGAAATTGTTTTTTGTTTAAAAATTATTTTTTTACATGAAAAAAAAAAAGTTATCAAAATGTATTAAAAAAATATATTAATAATTAGCAACAAATATCGCTTGATTAAAGAACCTATTGAATAATTAATCAACTGAAACACCTGAATCAATTTTTTAAAATTATCTATTTTTAATTTTATTTGACAGTCTACAAGGTAAAAAAATGCAAAAAAAAAATAATGAAAATAGACCACAGAAACAGGGTTCAAAAGTCAAAAATTTTAAGTGCCGCCATGCAGGTGCAAACAATTACCTATTGAAAAAAAAATTAATTTTCAAGTAATAACTAAATATTAGTTATTATTTTTTCTTTATAAATGACAAATAAAATTTTAAAGTAACATTGCACAAAAATTTGCACCATTTGTTTATCTGATTACATTTTTTTTAATAAAAAAGATAAAAATAAAATGAAAGGATGTATTTCCGTTAACCATTTTTATTATTTGTTGCAATAGTATAAGGAAACGCATTTAAAGATAAATCAGCAAATAATTCTCTCTGCATTGTATGCATTGTATTAGCAAAACAAACACTTTCTAATTTATTAAGGACTATTGCTTATGTAAACCCAATGATTGGCCATTGAAAAATTAGAAAGTTCTTATAAAATCTACTAAAATAAAAAAAAACAGAGTAATAAAATAGAAAATAATCGCGTGACCGAATTGCATGTCTCATTATTCATTCAAAAACCAACCGGAAAACAATGAAAGAAGAAGAAGAAAAAACACTTAATTAAAGGCTTAGATGTAAATTTGTAAACACATAACAAAATGAAGCAATCAATGATTTGGGTTATTGATTTTCGATTGAATTTTGTATTATTATTTTTTTGCAGATCTTCGGGTAATTTTGGGGGCGCGGGGGCACGTTCAGCACCTGGGACCCCGCACGGTGCCACTTCAAGTTCGTCGGGGCCCCAAGGGCCTCATCCCCTCTCGGAAACCAGTCTTTCGTCGCCAAACAGTTCGTTGCCCAAAAGTCCTAGTCATACCGTTTTTACCAAACAGGATAAGTAAGTTTTCCATTGATTTTTTTTCCAACTTTTTAAATTGCAAATTAACTTTCTACTTTTCAATCAATCAATTTTCCGCAAAAAAAAAAGGTTATAAATAGATTTTTTGCGTGCACAATTATAAAGTTATTTTCGTTTTTTCGATTTGCGAAAAAACTTAATTACATGTAATTACAAAACGAAGAGTTTATTATTGAACAACAACAAAAAAAAAAACTCGTTTTCGTCATTTTGTTTATTATGATGCGGTGGAAAATAACAACGACCGGCTCTTCCAGTTTTCAGTTTTCGTCTCACCTTCTTTGCAGAAACAACTTCTTTAACTAAATTTAAATGTTGCTATTTTTTAATTATTTTAAAGTGCGGTGAATTTAATTTTTAGTTGGTGTAGTTAGTTATTTATGAAGAAACTGTTGGGCTCTTGTGTTATGTTGGAACGGTAATAGTTTTTAATTTTTCAATTTTCTTTTCTGTCTATTAATTTGAGGAAAACTTTTCTTTATTAAAATTATTCTAAAATTTAAATTTTTAATAATTCTTTTTTTTTCTATTTTAATTACTTATAAATTAAGTAATTTAAATAGAAAAAAAACAGCAAATCTTTGAAACCTTCCTTTTTATAATATAAAAAAGATAGTTAAAAAAACCAAGATTCCACTTTTCCCTCTATGAAACCCATATTTAAACGATAAAACTTATCTAAACTAAATATTTGATAGAACCTTAATAATTGTCAAATGTAGTAACAGCTCCAGTATCCTTAGAAATATTATCTTGGACTACAGTGAATAAAAAGTGCGCTTTAGACACTTAAAAAAAAAAAGCAAATTACGTTAAACAAGCAGACAGTTTCCGGTCTCTCCTAGCCGTATAGAGTGTATTATAGCAATTAAATAGTTTACGATTGCAAAAAACAAAAACCGAAGGTTTCGCAGTCGTTCAAAATACAAATTTACCAACACTAATGATGATGGAGAAAGACAACATCAGCATTTCAACTAGCGCTTCAAGTTCTTCTTCGGCTTATTCTTCATCTAGTTCATTGTGTGTCTCTAATCTTAATTAAAAAAACATTATTAATTTTAATACTTTTATTTTTTTAAACTATATGATTGGTTTTTTTTTAGGGGTAATATAAAGCAATTCTCAAATTCGGTGCCAATAATGACAGCGCAGACACAGCAGTCGCCGGAACCGCCGAGTCCGAAAGCACCCTCGTCGAAAGAGGGTGGAAAACTGGTGCCGCACAAAGCGCGACAGAAGAAGTTCAACCGGCATTTTCCTGCTGCTCTTTCCGAAAATGTCCTCAATTGTAAGACATTTAGTTTTTTATTCATTTGAAAACTACTTTTTAATTATTTTTTGTTTTTAAATTAAAAAAAGTAATTTTTTATATTTGTAAATTGATTAATAATTTAAAAAAATGTTTATTAATTATTATTTTTGGTATTTTCAGATTATTCTTGTGCCCTTGTGGCGGATATATTGCTCCAAGGACATTTGTACATCACTCACAAGTACTTTGCTTTCTATTCCAATGTTTTTGGATACATTACTAAGGTCAGTTACTGTTTTTTTTTTTTTTTAATATGCTTAAAATTTAAATGAATCACAAGAAACACAAGGTGAATACTGAACACTAATGTTATTTTAATTAGCTATGTGGATTTTATAATAATTCTACTAAATTTATATTTTTTTAAATAAATTAAAATATAACTTTTTGTTTCTATGTATTAAAACAAAATATTAGTATTTTTTCACGTTGAAAATGTAGTACTTTAAACTGCTATTCTTTTGACACGTAATAACAATTTCAAAAAGCTTTACTTGATAAACATAACAAATATCATTAGTGCATTTTTAATAAAGCAAATATTGAATTTATTTCGATTGTTACCAGTACCAATAAATTGAATATTAAAAAAATCCTTTAAAAAAAGTCAATTTTAACCACTTTGCTGCTCACTTAAAATAAAAAACAAAACAAAAACCAAGAAAGAAAAACCGAAATCAATAATTATGGATTGAAAAAACTTTAAAAACGGCAAACTTTAAATTACAGCTTTTGATACCCATGAACTCGGTGGTGGCAATCACCAAAGAGAAAACAGCGAAAATAATTCCAAACGCCATCGGCATTAAGACGGCCGAAGAGAAGCACGTCTTCGGCAGTTTGATGTCCAGAGAGTCGACCTTCAGGTACATGACCACCGTGTGGGAAGAATTCAAAACAATGGAAAAGGAAATACAAGAGAGCGAAGAAGCCGAAAGACTGGTAATTTACAAACTTCTTCTTTTTAATCAGCAGCTCTTTTAATTGCTTTTTTTTTAATAAAAAATCAAACTTTTTTTTTTATTAAAAAAGGCATTTTTAAATAAAAAATAAATAAATGGAATAAAAACTTAAGGAATTGTTGCAGTTGCAACAAGATATTGAGTTCCCTCCAGATCCAAGCGAAAGCAGTGAGACGCGAGACGAAAGCGGAAGAGATTCGGATCCTATAACCAGTGGTAGACATAGGAAGAGTCGTTTGGGGAAATCTGTGGAAGCTTTAACTGAAAATAGTGATAGTAAGCTATTTTTATTTTTATTTCTTTTTACTTAGTAAAGAAAATTTTCTAATAAAAATTTTGTTTTTCTAAAAAAAAAACTAATTATTTTTGCAGGTAAATCTGAAAAAAGCATCAGTGGTACTTATTTGAACATGGCAACTCTTTCGAGGCAGAAATTGATGTTAATTGTGGCCACGTTTATTTTAATCCTATTGTTCCTATCTGCCACCATTTTACTTTATAGAATAAGCAAGGTGCGACACAAGTACACTCAGGCATTTCAAGTAATTATTTTTTGTTTGTTTTGTTTTTGTAGTTCTTTTTGTAATTTCTTTGTAATTGTTGCGTTTTAGGATAATTTTGTACTGAACGATAATGAAGATGTCTACGGGGAATTATTACAGTGGCAGACGCATTTACATTCCAAATCGGCCAGTGCTGTTCATAATTTTCTAGACACTCACTTGGATCAAATAGCCAAAGTAAGTTTTTCTTACAAAAATCCAAGTCTTTAATAAATTTTTTTAAATAATTTTTTCCTAATGAAAAAGATAACTCAAGAAACCATTTTTATATAAAATTAGTTGTTGGCGAAGAAAAAAACTTAGCTAAAAATTTTATAAGAAAAAAACATTAATTTATTATGTTTATAAAATTGAAAGGTTTTTCTTTAGAAAAGAAAAACAAACCCTTTTTTTCGAATTAAAATACTTAAAAAAAAATCATTTTAGGTTCGTCAATCTCTAGAGGCACTTTCGACTCTTCTAATACCAAAAAGTCACAGTGCAAGCCAAAACTCTGCTACAAAACAAATGGACTCGCCGGAAAACAGTTAACAAAGTCTCAAGAAAATAATAAATTTTGGCGGCCAAATGAAAAACACAACTCTATAAGGAACCAGAGGAAGAGAAATGGTTTTCCAGAAGAAGGAGATAAAAGAAACCATTGAATCTCTAAAATTGTAAGGAAAAAAGCAAAAAATAATTGCTCTTTTAGTTCCAAATCATTAAAAAAAAATCTCTATAAATGTAAATAGAATCCTGTATCTGTATAGCTATCCAGAAGAAAAGAGAAAACAATTAACAATAACTAGGATAGAAAATTAAAACAATTTTAAAGACTGGCACATAACGATTGTCTTCAAGAAGCACTGAACTGAAGAAGCATAATAAGAAAAAGTAGAAACTGAATAAATGCCAACTAAAACTTTCCATCACCTGTTAAACTCGCAAATTGAAGATGAAGAAGAAAAACAAGCAGAAGAAAAGCAGGTTTTAGTTTTTGCTCAATCTTCAAATACGATAAATAATTAGGGTTTTTTTATTTGTTTGTTTGTTAATTCGTTGGGTTCACCAAGTCTGTGATTAATTTTACGGTTTAGAATGGCCTATACATATTGTAAGTGTAATAACTTGAATAAGAGTCAATTGTTTGCAACTATCAATTAATTATTACAAGTGCATAGATTGCATAGAATGCATAATTGCGGTGTAATCAGTAATCATCAGTTTCAAAAATAGCGGCGGCAAATTTTAATTGGTATATCTATAATACTTAACTAATTAATACCTTATAACTAACTATTAAATAGAGAATGATGGTAATACTGTAATTAGTATTATTGTTGTTAGAAATGTGTAAGCCCGATTACTCTCCTAGGGCACAATTTATTGTTAAAAGTAACAAATGAAAAAACAAGCTAAAGTAAAAAGTGGAAAATCTCTAGTCCCCCAAAAATTGTATGAATGTACTTCAAACAAATATTAATTAATAATTAAATAATAAATAAATAACTTTGGGAAAAGTGTAATCCAGAGCAGAAATCATAACTTACAATATTTATAAAAATATAATAAAATAAAAAAGATATATTCCGCGCAGAAATAATTACCAGTAATTATCACTATTAGAAAATGTTATAAACAATAAGTTTTTCCCTTTATAAAAATGTAAAAAACGCTATTGTTGATCTTAATTTTGTGTTTTTTAATTTTTGTGGTTACATTTAAATAGTTTTTATTTTTGCATTTGTTATGTATTTATTATATTATTAATAATCATCATTGCTATTAATATAAAATAATAGAGATTAATTGATCTATAATATGATTTAAAAACCTGTGATAATTATTATTCGTTGTTTAATTTATTTAATGTAAATTTTTAGTGTATTCCCTGTTTAAATTCAATTGGATGGTGTTTCAATCTATTATTATTATTGATCATTATTATGCAGTTATTAATTAATAAATTGAGGAATATCTGAGTAGATTTAGTTATTGAAATGAAATGTTTGTTATTAGGATCAATAAAAAAATAAATGAAAAAAATATTGTTCTTATATTTTACCTTGGATACCAATAGATCATTTTCTTTTTCTTATATCCTATCGCAATTTAATTTCAAAAATTTCTTAATTAATGTCTTTAATTTTTTTAAACATAAGAGAAGTTTCGAATGTTTGTACCTGTTACTATTAAACCGGAAGAATGCCATTGCAAAAATATCCTCTTGGGTCAGTTCGGCTGTTGATTTCCATTGCTCTAAAAAATTCATCTTCAGCTTATTTATTTACTAATATCTTCAGGAACTGTTTACCATAATTGTGAATGGTGCTATTAAAAATGATTCCCCGATGCACACAATGAATCTAAGGTTTTAATCCTGAAACAAATTTTAATTGTAAAAAATATTTAATTAAAAAAAAATTGATTAAGAAGTAATGGACCCACCACTGACCCCCACTAAATAATTATTAATAACTATTAAAAAATGATTATTGATAATTATTCGGTGGATACATTACTTATTACTTCTTAATCGATTTTTTAAATTTATTATTACTATAATGCATTACATATAGAAAACAAAGTAATAATTAATTCAAATAGCAAACCAAATGAATAATGTGAAGATGAGACGAAGAGATTAACTGAGCTAAAACAGAGTGCATTAATTAATAACAAAAAGAAAGGTTTAATATATAATCAAAGCAGCAACCTAAAACAGACAAATTATTATTAATAAGATTAACAATATAAGAATTTTTTTTATTGTTTTAAAACTAACTAAAAGAAAAGCATGCAGGATAGGAAAATGAAAGGACAAAAACCGAATCAATCGCGATTAATTAAATCTCGAAATAAGCGTGCGTAAAATAAAACACAATTTAGTTGTTCTTTTATTATGATAAACAAATTCAAATAAACAACACTAACATCACTGGGCTCCACGTCGACTGATTTACCTAAAATTTACAATATAAGGGTTATTACAATACGTAAGAAAATTGATTAAAAAGGACAGTAAAGTCCTTAAACTTTCCTTTGTAATTATCTGAAACAGAAAAAAGAAATGTAGTAAAGAGGGAAAAGTATAAACCACAAG
>JASKGO010000080.1:0-24871 GCA_030556065.1 Holobus sp. GC000080
ATGATTTATAACTATTACCATAATAATATTGTTAATAATTATCTGTTAATTTTGGCGGAAAGACCTATAAGGTCGATAGCCCAATAAATAATAAATAAATAAATAAATAAATAATAAAGAAAAATAAAAAATAAGTTTGCAAGTAAATAATTAATGGCTATAACAAGGAAATGCATAAAAACAAGGCACAAATCTTCTGGAAATGCATTTCTCCGGCACGTGACAACTTAGTTTTCGACATAATTAAGCCGCAGCTGGGAAAGTGAAAATTTATTTCAAGACGAAAATATTTATAGATCAGTAGTTGGAAATTTGTTGCGTCTTTCTTTAAAAGGCGAGAACTGCTGTCGTCGTCGTCGTGTCTTTAAATTTCAAATTTTCAGTCGTTAAGACGCATTTTAAAAGTAATTTATGTCGATATTTTTTTCAATTTTTTTTTTCATTTTATTTTGAATTGTGCGAAAGCAAAATCAAATCAAAGAAAATTTCCCGACGCAATTTTGAAACGCTCTACTTGGCAATACTCTACGATAATGTACGATAAACGTTGTGGAATGTTAACAATATTTTTTTTTAAATTATTTAATAATGCTTAATGCGCTTGTAAAAATTTTCTTTTTGTTGCTCAGCCATAAAAAACAATAATTAAATTGATTCCGTTGATACTTTAAAAAGTGCAGGTTGGAGCTTTTTAAAAAATGTCTTGCTTTCACAAAAATTTTTGCAATAAACGTAGCTACGTTAGTAGTAAAAATTCGTTGATTTTTATGGTAATCGTCCGCGCATTTATTGTTAAAAATTGTAGTGCATTTAATTAATATAATTGGAGCATGCCGAATTACTTTCACTTCAATATCTGTACACTTTTATACGTCAAACTAAAAATATCTGATGTGTTTGATGTTTTAAAAATAGATATTAGTAGACGAATTGAATTTTCTTGTTTATTTTTATTATTCTGTTTTGCTGTTTACCAAAACTTCAGATTTATTTTTATAGGTAATTTATATATTTTCTGAATTTTAAGGAAATTAAATAGTTATAATGAAAAATCAATTATTTAAAAGAAAAGGAATAATTCAAAAAAGTTTATGAAAACTAAAGGAATCGCAGTTTAAAAAATATTATTAATTTTTACATTATTAATTTTGATTTACTAAAAAGATTAATAAAAAATATTAAAATTTAAATATATAAAAAAAATATATACAAGAGTTAATCAATTCATTTTCTGAATTTTTATTAAAATAAATTCCTTTGATTGAAAAAAAAATCAATCATTCAATTAAAAATCAAGGAACAATTTCAAAAGCCATAAGAAAACAATAAAACTGCGACTTAAAAGTTAAAAAAATGGCAATTTTTAAGTTTTAAATTTAATTTTCTAAAGCGAATAATTTTTAATAAAAGAAAAAAAAATTTTTACCAAAACTATTGAAATTTAAATACCAAAAAAATAATAAATTTTATAAAGAAATTAGAAAACCTTAAAAAAAATTTACTTTTTACTTTATAATGAACCAAATAACAGTTTTTCTATTAAATTCAAATGGTCAAACTTAATTACAAACTAAATTTAATTTGAAAAAGTTATTATTACTGTTCTTAAATTATTAAAAACAGGATCAAAATTCAAATCAGATATTAAAAAAGCAGAAACCAAATCAGAAGCCAAACTTAGTAAAAACAGAAGAATTTCTCTTCTTCAGCGTATGACTCATCCGCATTTTAATTTTCAGTTAAAAAGGCTAAAAAAGTAATAAAGGTGAGTGTTGGCTTTCTTGCAACAGTAAAACGCAAATATTAAATATGAACAATTGCAGCAATAAAGCTATAGAAGCTAGCCTAGCCTAGCTAGGTGCTTTCAAATGCCAAGTGAAATGGGATTGAAACAGCATTATTTTAAAAGTCTCGGTTCTTGGTTCTTGGTACGACCATGGTACCGGTACCCAAGCCCAACGCATGAAGCAACAGTGTTTCTCTTCTTGTCTAGATGGTTTCTTTTCATGGTTGAGTATGCGGAGAGTAGGAGGAACCCATAACTATTTCTTCTTACAGGTTTACCTTCAGCCAGCCAGCAGCATCTCTCTCAACTTCAGCAAATCTACCTACGCACCTAAAAACTCTCCACTCTCGGCTTAAAGAAGCTATTTAATATTTATGCGGGCACTAGGAACATCATATACTTTGTACCTACGTGTTTCGCATTTCTTATTTATTGCGTTTCTTATTTAAATTTACAAAAGAAATCCTAAGGTCAGGATTATAAGCGAAGTCAATGTTTTAGTTTCTCAAAAATTCAAAATGTTATAAACGTAAATTTAAAATTTAATATAATTGTTACAATTGACAATTCATTAGTTTGTTTTTTAAATAATTTAAATATTGAAAGTTTTTTAAACAATTAACTGTTCAGATGCTTTAAAAGTTAATTACTATAACTTTTTAAATTAGATTTTCATGTTTAACAAGCAAGCAAAAAAAAAATTAACACTTTAAAATTGTTTGAGAAATACCTGTTCACTTTTTTCACGTTTTTAAAATTACAAATCATACAAACAAAATCATTTATTTTAAATTTTAAGACGAAAAAAAAAACCTGCAAAATTGCAGAAAAAAAAAACCTGCTTACATATAGGAAAAAACAAGTACAAAAACAAAATGACATAATTTACGAAACTTTGAATCCTTTGAAATTAAAAAAAAAATGACTCATTTCCTGTGATTCCACTCGATTGTTTCTTCATCAATCACAACAATTAATTAATTATCAACAAACCTTTGCTTATTAATTAATTAAATATAATAACAACAAATAGATAATATAATAATAAAGGCAAATATTTTGCTCGGTACGTAACTGGTAAGTAAGTTATCAAGGACAATAAAAAACAAAATCAAGTGTACAATCTTTTAGCTACCTGTAATGTCTGCTCTTTCCGGGGGAACACACTGCTGCAGGTATTCTCAATCTCAAAGAAGGAAGATAAATCCGTGAAGCGCGAACAAGAAACACACGATAAAGTCAAAAAGAAATAAAAAACACACGAAACGAAATTATTTTTTATTCGGCAGAAGACTGGAAAGAGTACATGTCCTCGTGTTCTCTTCTGTGCTTTTAAGAAGAAACCAGGAAAGAGAGAGTTCGTTTTCACGTTGTTGATGTTTCGTTTTGTTTTTTTGTTGTTTTGTGTGACGAGAAAATGACTACTGATAAGTGGTAATTACGTGCGGACGACACGGCAGTCAGGAACGAACTGGCTGGACGGGAACTGACGTAGGCAGCAGGCGCTACGGGAATTACACCAATTACACCATTCGGTCGCCATGCAAGTAGAAGAAGAGGGAAAGGTAAGAAATTTCCACAAAGGTAGGAGGTGGGGAAGGATTGCGCAGGACTATGCGCAGGACCTTTGAGTCTGTTCCTTACAAAAACTTCCTTTAGATGGCTCTAGTAGTTGCTTAGTTTAAATTAACCGCCATTTTTTCTTCAATTTAAAAATTTTTGATTTCTTCTTTCTTTATTGGTTTTTATTGGTATCATAAGTAATTATCTGGCAAATTTTAATGAATTTTATTGCTAATCAAGCAGTTTTTTGTGATGAAGATAAAATTTTGTATTTTAATTATGTTTTATCATGTTGGTATTTTAAAATTATAATGATAGCTTTCTAATTATTTTAAATTGAATTTAAATTCATTCATTCTTTTGATAAAAAAGAAATAGATTTTGAATCAAAAATTAAGAAGAATTAATTTTGAAAATAATCCTTCTGATTAAATTAGTATTTAAAAAAATCTAGTCAATTTTAATGAATTTGATTGTTAATTAAGCAGTTGTTTTTACAATAAAGAGAAAACAATCAGTATAATTAGAATTATTTTTTAGTTATTTAGTTCTAATTATGTATTTTTTTAAATTTTAAATTTAATGTAGTCATAAAGACAGTAAATTTATAATTAAAATAAAGAAAATAATCATTTGAAAATAATAGCTTACAATAAATTAATTTAAAAATGTAAAAAGAAAATGAAATTATAAAAAATGTAAAAAAGAAAATGAAATTAAAAAATGGTTTCTGTTTGTCTAGTAATTTTACAAAATAGAGATAGGGACTTTGTTCAAAGGACAAAGAAGAGAAGACTAAGAAGGCTTTCAAGTGCACAGCTCAAGTGAACAAGTAAGTAAGTCAGCAATAATGGGCGGTAACTGGTAAAAGGAAGAATAATCACCGGAAGTGATGAGCAACCGACAAAAGGTACTAAATGTATAGAGTTACAACTTACTTTGGTGTGTCTCTATATGCAGATTGCACTCTACCTTTATCGCTCTTCCTTTACTTTTTTCATTTGTTTTAATATTAATCTAATTCTAATAATAAACAATTCCCAACGTTATTATTTATTATTGAATTCATTACTACTTGCTTTTACTTTGCATAATCATTAATTAATTAATTAATAATTCTTTGTTTGAATAATCTTTAAATGAAAACTTTTACATAAGTTATGTTTGTTTGATATCTTTTTATCCAGAAGAAATACAGCATTATAAAGTAAATATTTATATCTCTATGAGATAATTGTTTTTCCTCATATTTTCTTTCTTTTATTTTTTTACTTTTTATTATTAAGAACTTTCAAATAATTAATTTAACAATTAATTTATAAAATTTGCGCTTTTTACTTTAGGCAACCGCACAAACCAAGAACATTTAAAATTTCAACTACGATTTCTTCTTGCAATTATTATAATAATGAAAAAGCAAGCATAAGTTTCAATTTTAAAGCAATAGAAGGAAAACAGATAAAAAATTGTATTTTAATGGGAAAATTATACGATTTACTTGGAATGCGAAGAACAATCGCAACTTTGAACTTCCCACATTAACCATAACTATAGCACACGGCAAAGAAAGAAAAGAGCTCGGTTTCAATACGATAGATATTAAAATAACAATAATTAGAGAAGTTCTTCTTCTGTAATAAATGCAAAAGAAAGATTTCCGAGACGCATTAATGCTAATTATACCAAATGGAAATGTTTTATTTATTTTTTGTTTGGTTTATGAAGAATTTCTTGTTCTTCGGTATCGACTTTGATCTCTGCCACCGGTTTACCATTGCAATTACATTTATATAAATCGTTAATTAATGGGAAATATTTAATGAAAGAGAAATAAAGCAGATAGAATGGTAGGAAACATACCTTGGGTAGCTTCTCCGGTTCTTTGACGAAGGATCGATCGGATTCCGGAGGAAAATTCTTTGAAGGATAAACTGCCATTGCCGCTGGTGTCCAACTGCGTGAAGATTGTACTCAAATCCTGCAATAATCAAAATATTTAATTAAAATTGATTTATTACTTTTAAAAATAATAATAAAGAAAATTCTTTTTAAATAAAATTAAATTAATAAAAAAAAAAGAATGAAAAAAGTAAGTGCTTTGAAATAGTTAAAGATTCTCATTTCAAAAGCAATAAAAAATGAAACAAAAAATAAAACAATAAACAAATGAATGAAATAAAACAACAATCAAATAATTCTTCATTTTAATGTTAAAAAATAGAAATAATAATTAAATTAAATTGCTTGAATCAAGAAAAAGTACATATTTCGAAATATTCGATGGTTCTCATTTCTTAAGCAATTAAAAATGAAACTAAAAAAAAAATAAACAAGACGAAAAAATTAACAAAGTAAATTAATAATCTAATATTGGTTTATTTTATGCTTTAAAAATTAGAAATAATAATAATTAACTTGCTAAATGTAAATTAAATTATAAATCAAGGAAAAAGTCAATGCTTTGAAATAGTTAAAGATTCTCATTGCTCTTGAGCAATTAAAAATGCCACAAAAACTTAAGAGGGAAAAGTGAATAAAGTAAAACAATTTAAAAAATATTTATTTATTTTATGCCTTTAAAAATATAGAAGTAATAATAATTAAATTACTAAAATTAACGAAAGAAGTCAATGCTTCGAAAATTCAGATGTTTTCATTTCTAAAGCAATTAAAACTTTTAATTATAATTTTTAAAATAAAATAAAATAAATTAATAATCTAAGATTTTTTTTTTTTAGATTTTAAGAAATAATTATTAAATTTCCCAAATGAAGAATAGTAAATGCTATAAAATATTGAAAGCTCTCATTGCAAATCTAATTAAAATTAAAAAATAACGAATTTAGCAAAACAATAATCAAATATTCCTAATATTTGGAAATGAAATAAATTAATAGAAATATTCTTCAAATGAATAATTAAGCAACATTTTACAACATATATTTCGTTACAATAAATTTAAAAAAGTACAAAATATTAAAAGAATTTAGGCGAAATATTCATCGCGAAATAAGTAAAATCCACGTAAAAAACCAAACAAAATAAACGTAAAAAATATAAATTTATCCCATGACTGAACATTAATTACATTATTTGCACATTAACTAACAATATTCAGCAATTAAAACAAACAATCTATAATAATTAAAGAAAAAACGCAATAATAATGAAAAAGAATGCGGGTAATTAAAAAGGAAAACCGTGGAAATCATAGGAAAAGTATTACGACTCAGGAAGTGAAAATCGATCACTGCATTCCTGGAAAAGCTTCAATCCAATGACGATAATGTAATAATAACAACAATAAAGTGTAACAAAAGAAAAGCTAATATTTGCAAAACGCCTCATTAATCATAGGAAACAAATCCTTAATTATTGTTTTTTCTTCTACGTCGTCTTCATTTTTTCTTCTTTTTGTTCTATTAATTTCTTGGTAAGTAGACATTTAAAAACGGCTCAGTAAACATTTACATTGTAAGAAATGTTTGATCTACATGTTCTTTAGCACTTGCAGAAAGAACATTGCTTTTTATTACATTTTATTGTGATTGTTACAAGGAATCATAGACTTAGTTTCCTACTTAATTCGTTACGGAATGATTAGTTTGTATAAAAAATTACTGTTTTTAGCTTTCTATGTATTTATGCTTTTTTTATTTATTCACTATGTACTACTATGTAGTGGGTACAGTGAACAATACATGTATAGAAAAATAAAATTTGCGATCATCGTAATCATCGATTTTCCTTGCGTCATAATGTTTGCTGTGTATAAGGAAAGTTAATTCATGCGTTGGCTTCTTATCGAATTCTTTTTAAGTTTATAACTGAAAAAATTACCGTTATTTCTAGCACTTTTTTTTTTCGTGTGCTTGCCTCTTTATAACTTTCTTATAGGAAATTGTTTATTTTTATGTAAAGGTACTTTTTTTTTTAACTATTTATTAGTTTGTAAATTCAATAAATCATTGAAATTATTGAGGCAAGTATTATTTTCTTTGTATAGTGTACAAAAAATAATTTTTAGTGAAATTTAAAAATGTTTGATTGCGCAAAGGTGTCTACAATCTGCAAAAGTGAAATTTAATCATTTTTAATCTTTTTTTAGTGATTAATTATACTATTTACTACCTCTACTTAGGGCTTAAAATTTATTTTGCAATTATTAATTTGGACAATTAATATTAATTTTAGATTCCAAAATTGGTTTAATTTTTTTTTAGATTAGATACTTTTTATTTTATTTGTCGCAACTTTATTATATTCCAGTAATTATTATTTTTATTTCTTTGGCACTGGCAAAATAACATTGCTTTTTGTTACATTTTATTTATTCCTTAAATAAAACAAAAATTAATTATCAAATTGATTTCAACAGCATTAATTTCTTTTTAAATAAGTTTTCATAATTGCTTTTACAAAAAAAAAACTTATTTAATTTTGCAAAAGTTTTTTTTAGTAATTTTGCAAAGCATCAATAAGCATTTATCAGATAGCTAATTGAAAATGTAAATATATTGAAATGAAAAGTAAGATGAAAGTCAGCAACTGCTTCTATTTTTTAATTATAATTTATAATTAATTACCGGAAATTGTTCTGTTTTAATGAAAATAAGAATATTTCCAGGATCGATAAATTAACAAAACACTCTCTCGATCAGCCTCAATTAAGGTTGATATTTAGTGAAGACATTTCTTAAGTTTTTAATTAAAATAATAGTCTTTTTTGGCAGAAAAATAACAGGTTAATTACTGAACGGAAATACAAATTTGCGAAATTTCTAATTTCTATCTAATCTCTAAAAAATCTAAAATAAATGAAAATGTTTATATAACTTAATGAAAAAAAAAGTTTGTACACAAAAAATATGTTAAAATTTGCAATGAAATAAAAATATTAAAATTACTGTACTCAATTTCTTGATAATGATAAATAATAAGAGTAATCTTTGTTATAAACAGAAATTACACTAAGCAAAAAACAGATAAACAATCTAATCCAATTTATAATTAAGTTTATGCATACATTTCACATTTCTTCTTCTCATTAATCTTAATATATATTTTTTTTTGGTGCGAATGAAATATGAAAATGAAAAAAGGACAATTGAAAATCGAAAGTTAAAGCAATTTCAAAGTGCAAATAATTCAATTTGCTTCTAATTTAAAATTTCTATAATTTCTACACATTATTCTCTTAATTTCATTACTTCTTTTTATTTATATTCGAGTACATAAACGTACAAACATTTGTTTCTCAGAACATCAAGAATCTATTTGTGCAAACTTTTACCGCGCACAAATAACGAACTTTTTTCTTTTAATTTCTAAACCTCTGAATCCTCACATTACTGACGAATAATTACAATAATTATTTACGAATTTAAACATTCACATACATTCATAAACTTTTACAAAACAAATAAACAAACAAACAAATAAATAAATAAAACAAAAAATAAAAAAATGAAAAAGACACTTTATTGCTTTATGCTTAAGATGGTTTAAGTTTACGCTTAAGCTTAAAAGCATCACGAGCAAAATGTATCCGAGTTTATCTGAATCTGTGAATATGTTGTGGCATTCCTGCAAATCTGCCAACCGGAAAGACGTAACTTGTGGCATCAACGGCGGATGTTACATTACATTTGTTGCTGCTTTGAACCACACCATCAATAATAATAATACATTTTGCTCATTTTGCGCGCAAAACTTTAATTGCGAATTCTATTTTATGGTTTGTAAGGATAGCAGCAAAATATCGCCATTGCTAACAATCTATTTCAAGTGATTAATATTCAATATTAAATATTATTTGCTTGTTCAGTAGAACACTTTAGATTCTTTAGAAATAATTGCAAATTCCCATCGGGAGAAATCTTCAACTTCAAAGTTTCAACTAAACGAAATATAAAAACTGGATGGAAATTGGCCATCATCGGGCAAATGAAGAGAGCAATTAAAATGTATTTATGATTATGCAAGAGAACTGCAGTAATTATTAATAACTGAACGAATGCTCTTTTTTTTTAACCTAAAAATAGCATATCAAGGACGCAAAACTAATTACTTTGTTGTACGTAAATGCTACTGTATCATTATTATTGCTTTTATTCGATGGATCTATGTCAAATTACATTTGAAAGAATTGTAAAAAAAAAATCTTGAATATTGACTTATTGAGTAAGTAGCTTTTGATTTTTAGTTTCCTTTTCGTCATTTTAAATTTTAATATTTTCCATGAAATGTTTTTTTTTTCAGTTCATCGGTTTAGTGACTTTATACGCTTTGATTGGAAATTTTAAAACATGTTGGTATTGCTTAAATCACTTTGCAAATGAGTGCTTTATACTGGTACTTTAAAAAAAAATTTTGCAACTCTATTTTTTTAATGAAATTATAAAAGTTCGTGCGTTGAATTTCGATGACCTTTTCACTTTTCTATTTTTATTATTTCGCTTCTATTTTTGTATTACAAATTTTGCTATTTAATTAAAATACATATTTTTTTTTATTATCAGCAATAACTAATTAAATTTAGAGAAAACTTTGTTTAATTTTTGTGGTTAAATACATTTTTTAAGTACCAAAAAGTTTGGTTTGCATTTTGGTGATTAAAAGCAGATAAAGTACAAAAAAAAAACGACAACAAATAATTGAATTAAAGCGGAAAAACTTTCCAATTGTCTATTTTCTTTGTTATTGTGAAACCGGTGGCTCAATTTAGCACAATTAGACAAATGAAAAATCCGATTTTCTTTAGTTTAAAAGCAAAAATACAAAAAAATCCCACAAAATAATTAAAATTAATGGTTTAAATTGCAAAAATAAATGCAAATTTTTAAGAGCGCTTAAAGTTTGTATTTTTTTTTTTAATTTAATATTAAAGTTTGAACAAATTAAGTATAGATTTAAATTTAATGTTAAATCACTTTGAATTTTTTTGTTTAAAACAAAAAATTATTTCATTAGTAAATTCAAAAAGTCAAAGAAAAGCTAAAAAAAAACGTAAAAGAAAAAATCATTCAGTCATTCAGAAACAAATAAAATAAATCAATAAATGGAAAGCTTTCAACTATCCAGACATTAACATAATAACATTCAATATGCATTCAAAACAAAGAGCAACAAAAAAAAATCTTAAAAAACAAAGCATTAAAAGTGAAATACCTGGGCAGCTTCATCCCTCGCGTAATTCTGCGCCAATTCCAAAAGGTATTTGATTTTAACCCGGCCACTGTTTTGCGGATCGCAAATTTTAAAAACGTCCATCAACTGTTTCATCGAAACCCTACTGGTTGCTTTTCTAGCAGGCATTTCAATTTTATTTTATTATTTAAAATAGAAATTTCATAAAATCATAAAATCAATTTTTAATTTTAAAAATGAACGGTTTATCATTAACGGACACAAAAAAAAAACGGTCCGAATAAACGAGTTACAGGAGCACATACACCTTGCCTACCGCTATTGTGGCCAGCTAGGTGAAGACTGACTGAACTGACTCATTTGTTTCATACGTACGTTTGCATTAGAAGTACAAAGCTGCGTGTGGAGTACACTCTGTACAGTTCCACCTGTATTGAATCGAAGCTGAACGAAATGCCTCAACACAGCGCAAATGAATTTACTCATTAGCAGTCAGTGGTGTTTTTCTTTCATTCAATGCACATGCAATAATTGCCTGCTTTACACTTTTTAAAGGACTTCATAAATTAGCATTAATTAAAAGCGACTTAATGTGCTTCTTAGCTGTATTAAGTCCTGTTTTAAGTCTTTAAGAAATTATATAGAAACATTTCTCTATGATACTTCTAAATAAAATGTAGCTGGTGGTAATAAAAATAAATAATAAATACAATAAAATTAATAATAAATGCAATAAAACAAATAAAGAATAAATAATAAAACACTGCGGGTGAATAATGTAATATAAGTGATGGAAAAATCGATTGTTTTCGAATTTGTTAACCCTCTCTTCGTAATCGGTGGTTAGACTAGCGCGCGATACGCATAAAAAGGGGGTAAGGTAATTTACCCACTCCAAAAAATATACTCTTTTCACTCACTTTTCATATATCGTATAATACACACGATGTAATTAGAATACAATCGATCCGTGAATTATATTTAGTATGTAGTGGTGGACTACATTTTTGCGACCTTCGAAAAAACACAACTTTATTGCTTTTTTACGTTGTTGCGTGCATTTTCAGTTTTCACTGCATTGAAACAACAGGGAAAATTTGCATATTTTCAAGGAATTTCAAAATTACTTTTTATTTATATTTTTATTTAGATCTTATATAACTCTTATATTTATATATGGATGCGTAAAGTATTAAATCTGCGGTTTATCTTACTGATTTATCCAATTCTTTGGTTATTTATTGGTGGCGAAAAACCGCAAAAACTGTTATTGAGAACAATTTAGTTAGATTGTTTTAGTGTTTGCCACACATGAAAGGTGCTTGACCCAAAGCGAAATAAAAACATAGAACAAAAAAATATTAATTCAACTATAAAGTGTTCACAAGTTTTGTTCCTTTTTTTAATGTAATGACGTTTTTTGTGTTAATCGCTAAAGTTTACAGATAATAATAGTTAATATCTATAATAACTAATAATTATAATAAGTATGAAAATAAAAGAAACTTTTAAAATATATTATAATTCTTGAAAAATAAATTACTTTTTTTTGTTTAATTTACTAATGCCAGTTTATGTTTAAACATTTTCTTTTTTTTTTTTTTTAATACCAAAAGTATCAAGAAAATTTGTTTTGCTAAAAATGCCAAAAATATCTAAGAATTTAAAATATTAAAAGACAGACCAAAAGCTGGATAATGTTTATAAATTTTCAGACAAGTTAATTGCTTACTAACTAAGACTTTCAAGGAATATTAGGAAGTATTAATTTTATTTAATATTAAGATTTTGGTTTAAGTTTTTCAGTTAGTTAAACTGAAATATTAAATTTTCAAACAATTTTACTGACTGCTCAATTGATTAGCTTTACCGAAAGTTAGAACAAATATTTTTTTATTAAATAAATATTAAAATAAATCTCTTAGTTACTAATATGTAAAATTCAATTAAAATTAACAACCCAATAAAAAAATTGTTTAAAAACTTAATTAATTTACAAAAAAAAAATTTCTTTTAGAGTTGATAAGTTAGTCATTCAGAAAATAATTATCTTTCAATTTCACGCAATAAAAAATAAAATCTAACTAAAAAAACTTTTTTGAGTTTAATTTAAAAATTAAGAAATGAATAATGAATAAATAAATCAAATATCAGATATTGCATATTTCTGTTTATTTACATTTCATTACTTAAAATTTATTGCTTTTTAATATTTTAGTTACTTCAAACTTTGGACTATAAAGTCAAAATGCGGTAGTTGGGTCAGCCATGAAATATTCACTATAAATCATTTTGCTAGACATTCATTACTTTGAAAGTGCAGTTTGCACTTTGCACAACTATTATAATTTGTTGCTCATTCTCAAATTATTCTTTCTTTTTTAAATTTAATTAAATTTAAAGTTCAGAGCAATATTTAAAAATGTAATAGTTAGAGATTCGGATAATTGGGCAAAAAAGGGTGAATTTTGCGTCCGACTTATATCCCTTTACAAAAAATCAGACATGCCTTCTAGTTCTTGAATTATCCTTGGAAATTATGTAAAATTATTTAATACTTTAAAATATCTATTAGGAACAATTAATACTTTTGAATATGCAAAATAAATTATCTTGGGAAAAAATATCAAGAAAAATCGAAAATTTTCTGTTTTTTCAGGATAATTCGGGAATTAAGTGACGCATCCGTTTTTTTTTTAAGGAATATAAGTTGGCCGTAAATTGTGCCCATTTTTGACCACTTAATTGAATCTCTATCTTTAAAACCGTAGAAGTTACCCAAACACTTCAGTGTTTGTGGTTGAGAAAATGGCTACCCTGTATATTTTTTAATGTAAAAACAATGGTAAAAAATTTGTTAAGGCGTTAAGAAAAACGAAATCTGCACATTTTAATGAAAAGAAAAATTAAAATAATAATAAAACGAAATAAGAATCCATCTTGACGTTATCTGCAAAATTATTATTATTTTTATTTACACAACGTATCGAATTTCATATAGTCCTATACTCCTATATAATATAGTATAACAAACACTGCACATTAGTCTAAAGCATGTGCTTGTAGCGAGTAGATATACCACTTAATCCGACCTAGAATGGCTGGAATATTAACGCGCGACTAATTCCAATTCAATTGCCATAAATTAATACAAAGCGCTAGAGCAAAAGCGAACAACTACTAGTATGACATAGCCAGTGTTTAGTTAGTTACTACGTTTCAAGAAACTTTCCCGGTCCTGATAAGCCACTGCAAACAACTTTTAAGAAACTTTAAGTGTCTTTATAAGTGTTCAACTAATAAAAAGTTAAAGTTAAAAAAACAATAAAAGTTAAAATACAATAAAACAAACAAAAAACCAAAGAAAAATGTCAAAAGTATTGAGTTTTGTGCGCACATCTTTCAACAAACATCCGATTATTAGCAATGGAGTCATCTACGGAACACTATTTTTCGGTGCCGAGTTTTCCCAACAGTTACTGACTAAAAAGATTTTGGTACTGCCCACGCCATTACATAACTATAATAATTGCATTGTTTTATTTTATTACTGAAAAACAATGGTTGTTAAATATTGAAAATTGATTCGCAGACTGACGAACCTATTGAATTAGATAAGCCCACGTTAGGTAGATATGCGTTTTATGGTACTGCAATTCAAGGACCACTGCTTACCGTTTGGTAAGTTGCGCAAATGATTTGTAATTTGTTGCTGGTGAAACTTGGAATGGAGCGCAAAGTAAATTCAAATTGTAGAACTTAATGTAGGCAACTCTGATTTCAATACTTTGCTTAAATATTTCGCGGGTTTATAAGCATATTCATTAAGAAAAGAAATTAATTAATATTGCGTAAACTTAGTAGTAATAATTGATAATTTCAGCAACGATAAAAAAAATATTCTTTTAGAGCTTCGATACTTATAACAATAAAATAAATAAATTATAAGTTATGCATTAAATTGTTTGATTCTTATCAATTTTTATGAAAAGACTAAATAAATAATGTTAAAATTGTTAACTTAAAAGACATTTAAAATCAATTATTTTTTTAATGGAGAATTTAATAATTACCCGGCGCCTTCACATCTATTTTACAAAATTAATTACCCTTTTTTACTAATGATGAAAACAAAATTATAAATTATGCATTAATTTGCTCGATTCTAATCAACAAAAAGTCCAATTAACGATAAAATAAAGTCATTTAAAATTAATTATTTTCCAAATGGAAAAATTAATTAATTGCCCGGCGCCTTCACCTTCACCTTTCCTTTTACAAAAATTAATTTTAAAATGATTCAATTCAATAAAACATTAAAGTAATTGTTAAAAAGATTCACGAAACAATATTACTGATGCTTTGAATTTTCATAAGCTTTCAAATTTAAACTAAAAATGCAAATAAAAAATGAGATAAATAAAATTATAAATTATGCAATTAATTCATAAGTTCAGATATATATTTTTTTTAATTCCCAAAATTAAAATTGAAAATTTCAAATTCAATAGCGTTACCCGGCGCCTTCACATCATCCATTACAAAAAATACTAAATTACCTTGGTAAAACATTACATAATTAAAAAAATAATAATTATTTCGAAAATTAGTTAGTAAAAACAAAAACCACAAAAGAAAAGAATAAACAACTAAATGTTTTAGGTACCGATGGCTCGATTCGAAATTCGTAGGAACAGCGCTGAAAACAGTAGGGAAAAAACTGCTAGTCGATCAATTCATAAGCGTTCCGCCACTTCTTCTCATATTTTACGTTTGTAATGACCATTATTTAATACTGCAGAGTATAAGCAATCAGCATTGATAATCTATGATTCCAGCAATGAGCATTATGGAACGCAAAAGTGACGTCCTGGAGGAATTCAAGAGTAAATTCCCGCAGACGTTCAAAAACAGTTGCATGTTTTGGATGCCGGTGCAAACTGTGAATTTCCTCCTGGTGCCACCCGCTTTCAGGGTGATTTATATTGGCACCGCCAGTTTCGCCTGGGTCAATATTTTATGTTACATAAAACGCCAAGATTATTAAAAAGTGTGCCGCGCAAAAGTTATTTTTTTTTCATTTGTTTTTAAATTGTATACATTTGTCAAAGCAAAAAAAAAAAAGTATTTTCCTGTTAAACTAAAATTTGAATTTAAAAAGCATTTTTTTTTCATTCAAAATAGATTTTATATCTAATAACGCTTCAGATATAAGACAAGAAAAGCAAAAAAATATTTCGGGAAAAATTTTCAGGTTCCATTAAACACTTTTTACTTTTAAATATGAGTAGAATGAAATGCAGGGTTTAATTTATATAAAATTTAAAATTACCCAATTAAAACTTAAAAAAAAATTTGATTCTGTGTAACTACGACGACAAAATTAATAAAAAATGAACTGCAATTATTGTGTTCCTAGATTCATAAATTAAAAAATCATAAATCAGTAATAGAAAAATTATTTAAAATCAAGCAAATACAATTACTACCAAAAAACTATAGTAAAAAAATAGCAAAAAATTCGCAAAAAATATCTGAGAAACTCACAATAAGCTGAATTTTCCCTTTTTACACTTTTCAGTAAAAGTGCAAGGTTGCAACTGAAAGGTTTCCCAATTAAAACTTTTCAAAACTGTAACTCAGTCGTAGTTTTCCTTTTATTTCCTTTCAGATGATACCGGAAACAAGTCCTATTTTCTACTTTCTCTGCGGATTTTTCTTATGTTTAATTTTAAATCCAAATCAGGTGAGCATTCTTTAAAAAGAATATCGTGAAACAAAATTTATATTATTTGCTTTTATTATTTCTATTTTCTAACAGTTTCTATGGAAAAAGAAATCAATCATAGTGAGTTATTTAGCGATGATACTGATAGTGATTCCGAGTCTGATAGCAACGACTAGCGCATTTTGGCTTTATCGGCAGCTAATCAATTTAATCCTGACGTGCAGAGTGAAGCGGAAGTACAGAGGCCTTTTAAGCGGACCGGATAGATTCTGGCTGCTGGACGATAATTCCAATCCGGTCATCAATATGTTGATGTTTATGCGACCGAAGCGGCAGCTTGAAAACTACGGATTGTACCGCAGCATGAGAGAACGCATCGATAAGCTGCTGATAAAAAAACATTTTTGGAAATTGCATTGCACCACCGCAAAATTCATGGGTTACGACTACTTGCTGACACTTCCTTCTAAAAATGTATGTTTTTCCAACTTTAATTTAGTAAAAAATTAAAAAAAAATAATTCAAAACTTATTTTGAACTAGGAAAATATAAAAAAATTAGACAGCGCTTTCTACGCAAATGAAGCAATCCTTCGCGAAACTATAAGTTCATTCTGCAGCAACGACATTGCCGATGGCCAATTATGGGAAATTATGATAGGAGACGAGGAGATTCCGTGGGGCAAAAGCAATTGTTATCTGGCCATTGTGAGATTCCACCAGTGTTTGGGCGACGTTATGGCTCTCCTGCAAATGTTGCGGCAACTATTCGAGTGCGCTGTTGATGATGCGGAAGAGGAGAAAATTAAGGAAGGCGATACGGTGCAGAAGATCGTTAAGATTATGGTGCGGTGCGTTGGTTTTCTAGTCGTTCTCGGCCAAATACCGCATTGTGTTTCGGGCAGACTGCTGAAAGCTGCCCGTGCGAATCCTCTGCATGGATTTCAGTTAACTGGCGATAACATTGTATCGTTGAAGGTGGAAAGCGGTTACAGATATTTAAGCAAAGTGAAAACCATCAAAAGAAAACTACAAGTTACGGTTTTTGATATCATAAGCGCAGCTTTCGGTTACAGTTTTGATAAATTCTTTCAACAGAAGGTTTGGTTTTTTATCAATTTTATTTAGGAATATTTGCTAGTTTTCTTATTAAAAATAATTGAGATTTTTGTAGTTATAACATTAGGTACTTTTTTATTTTCTTTTTTGATGTTAAAAAGCAATAAAATCTCCAAAATTGCATTTTCATTTTTATTTGCATTTTATCAGAATTAAAAAAAAATCTTTTGCAACCAATTAACTAGTAAAAAATAATTTCATTTAGTTAAACATCTTAAGAAATCAATAAATTATAAAAATTTTGCGATATAAAAGGAATTCGTGAAAACTAAAACTAAAAAAAGGGAAATTTCGCAGGGAAAACAAATAAGCGACGTAAGCGTTGAGGTACCGGCGGTGGGAAATTCGCAAAACTTACAGGATAATGTATGCACGAACAGGTTCTCGATGGGAATCCTGGATTTGCCTGTATCAATACCGCAAAACTTGCAGCAACCGTATTCATCGAGGTGCATGAAAACTAACGCAGAAGTGGTGCGATTGAAGGTTTCGCAACAGTTTCAGGTACAACAAATCCATTCATTAAATATTTAACTTTTTTTTTACAGAAAGTCTGTCGTTCCAGGTCAACTATTGGTTCCGGGAGATACTGGGAACTATATTACCGGATTACATGTTGCGTCCGCTACTAAATTCAATTCACAGTACCCTAATACTGAGCCACTTGCCTGGACCCAGGAGAATCCAATCACCGGACGGTGATTCCATTGAAGATATTATATTTTGGGTGCCTCATAAAGGATTAACAGGTTTAAAAATTATTTAAGGGAAAAACAAGGAATTTTATTTTATTGGAAAGATAATGTTTTAGGTGTTGGAATTTCGGTGTTATCTTATGATGATAGATTGTAATTAGGTATCAATATCGACAAGTGTTTTGAAGTGAGCCAAGAAAATTGCCAGTTTATTGTGGAAACTGCATTTAAATATTTGGATAAATTATATGCTGAAGTAATGGAAATATAAACTGCAGCTTTCTACTTTTTAATTTACTTTTTTATTTTATTTTTATTTTTTAATAAACTAAAACTTATTGCTTATTGAAGTTTAATTATCTTTTATTTTAAAATTTGTATTACAATCAGTCTGATTTTTTAATATTAACACTAATCCACTTACAATTAAAGTGCTGCCTGTAACCCATAGGAAAGACACATCTTCTTTGAAAATAAAAGCTCCAATGAAACCCTTGGAAAATAAAAATTAAAACCGAACGTAAATATTTAAAATATTTCATTGGAATAGCTCACCGAAAGTAAATAATTGGCAGCTGCACTTAGTACAGTTGTGGACAGAGTGGATTTCGAGAATTGCAGAGCTTTAACATAGAAATTCCAAACAAATGTGTTCATCAAAATCATAGCAGCAAAGCAAAGAACTCGCAAAATTACAAAATCCTGCAAAACGCAAATTGTAAACCCATTTTTTTAACAATTTGAAAATTTCAAATAACTTACTTCGAATGCAGGCAACCCACATAATTTTCCAAATAAACTGGCAGTGGCCGCACTTGCACCCGACAAAATTGCGTAATATTTTTGCATTTGTTCGTCTCAATTTACCTTTAAATGCAGCGTTATTTCACTTCAAAGGATAGTTTAAGAATTGCGTGGGTGCTGACGGCGGCCATTTTGAATCAGCTGATGCGCGCTACACAAAAACAAAATAAAACACGCGACAAGGGGACAAGGGCGTCGTGCTGTTTCGAATAATTTCGCTTGGCAATTTAAAGGAAAACCGGAAATTTAAAGGGCATTTGACTTGGAAATTTACGCCCAATTGAGAAGTTTCACTGAAATGCGAAATATTCAAATGCAATGCAAGTAGCACACACAGATGCACTACGAATTTGAATAATTTAAATAAAAAATTTACTGTGAAATTAACTGAACCGTTTTTATTAAAAAAAAAAAACAAAAAAAAAACGGAAATTGATAATCCTTTTAACTGCAACTAGAATTTTAAAAAAATAATGCATTAAATGTATCATTAAAACACTGCGCTTCCATTTTGATTTTTTTTTTTTTAAATAAAGGCGTAAGACAACTAAGAAATGATATCGATTTTTAATTTTCCAACCCTTAATTTAGAGGAAAAATAATTTTATATTGTGAGCAAATTATACAAGGCTCTGAGAAAAGTTTTAAATGAAAAAAATAATAGCACAATTTGTCCAAATTTGGTTTTTTTTTATCTGTTAGCAAACAAAATAGAATAGAATCACATGTCAAACAAAAACAAAAGATATGACAAAAAAAAAACCGTTAAAAGTTCGCGGTATTTTAGCACATTTAAAAAAACCGGAAACGAAATTCCTGAGTGTCCTTTTAAGCAATAAAACCGCACAAATTATGAAAACCGGAAATGAAAAACCTGCAGAAGCGCAAATGCTATTCTTTTTAACAATTTTAAACACTTCTTCTAGATTTAAACCCCCTTAAAAAACACCTAAAGACGAATGAAACTATTAAAAGCAACCAACCCCAAAGCAAACCACCCCTCGGACCCCTTAGGCCCAAATACCTAGATCCCTCGAACGGTACCTACTTGTAACAACTAGCACCGGAGCATAAAATAAGCGACGCAGAGGGAGAGCAGCGCAAAGTTGTCGAGCCGGAGGTTTCGCACTTCGTTCTTCAACCGGTCGGCACAGTAGTCGTTAGAGAGGCGGCCAGAGTGCGGCATTCAACTCGGCGCGCTCGCTCTCCACTCGGTTTAACGGTTTACGCTGGTTGGTGTGTCGGAGAGCAGCAAGCACAAACACACACACAGGTAACAAAATAAAGTTGGAAAAAAAAATAATAAAGAGGAAAAAAGCAAAAGCAGGCAGGTAAATTCACCTCCGGTCGCTTTTAATGCAACATCGCAACACAAAATGCATTTGCCGGAGCGGAACCGGACTGCAATGCACCGCAATGCGAAACAATTTTCCGGGTTCTTTCTTCGCCGATAGTGTGTGCGCTCTTCCTCGGTGTCCACCTATGTGTGGTGCGGTGCGTGTGTCTTATCCCAGTGCGCCGCTGAGAGAGTCGAATTATCCGCTGCTGGCAGCCTGCTAAGCCGAGAGCCAAGAGGAAAAATGCACTTAACCTGTTTAGAGAGGTGAGAGGCTGCTTAGTTAGTTACTTTTGTCTTTCCACAACTGCTCTTCGAATAGCTAAAAAAAATCTATATCCACGTTTCGAATGGTTTTAACACGAAGGCAACGAGTTTTTTTTTTCCTTTCGTCTTCTTCTCCTTGTTCTTCGTCTTCTTCTTCATTTATTCTCTACTGTTCTATGTTCTGTTCTGTTCGATTTATCTCCTCTGAAGCGCTCAGAAACAACTTCAAGGTGAAAATTGTCTTTCTGGCTCTTCGCTATTCGAACGGCAAGCGAACCGGAAGTGCCTTTCGAAGCTTCAGTTCCGTCATCTATTGTTACTTAATTACTTTTATCCAGTTTTATTATTTCATGTTTTCTGTACTAAATTGAATCAAAGTTTTCATTTTGCTTTTAGTTACTTTTGTTGAATACTTTTCAATTAGTTTTAAACTTTAAAAAAATTGCTAAAATAACGAAAAATTTTATCATTTTAATGTACTGTTAAATGGTAAAATTATTTTGATGAAGATTTATTAAAAATTTTCTTAATTGGAAGTTTTAATTGGATATTAACCATTGCATTAGAAATCTATTAATAAATAAAAACGTGAAAATTAAATTTATCTGCTATTCTAGTTAACAAAAAATATGTTTTCTTCTTAGAAAACGGACTAAGAATATTTTCTAAAAGTTTATAACAGAAGTTGTGCAGTTTAAAAATATATAATTAAAAATTTTGAATTGAAAAGTTATTTTATATTACCTTAAAAAATCTTTTTTGTAAAAATAAATCTAAAAAAGTGTTGCCATGTCGGATTTTTATATTAATTCCTTCTATTATTGATAAGATTTCAAAAATCAAGTATTTTTATTTGTTATCAGCCAAATAATTAAACTTTTAATCCGCTTGAGAAACCATTTCAAAAAGGATTTACTGTTTACTGAGTAAATTTTATTAATGCATTAAGCAAATTACTACAATAATAATGATACTTTAAAAGTCTTTTATGTTAATTTTTTATAACTTATAACTTAAAATGCATAATTTAAAAATTCTGCAAAACCAAAATATGAAGAACAGCTATTACCGCGACGTTAAAAAACAAACCAAAAAATATATTTAAGGAAAATGTTATGTTTTAAAAAGTTATTAGCACTTTAAAACGAAATAACAAATTTTTATAGTTCTAGAATTATTTCAAAGCACGAAAAACGCTACCATCCACTATATTCATAACCTTATGCAGCCATAATCGTCAAAGTTGTAATTCTTAAGAAATTAAAATGAGTTCTTAGTAAATTCTCTTTATCACCATTGCATAAGTAGGTACTCAGTAAGTAATGATAAAACACTAAAAGAATTTTTACTGATTGCCATAAAATATTTTAAATACTCATATCTTAAGAAATTGGACAAAAAAGTTGAAAAATTAAAGTCTCCCTTAAAACAAATGAAAAAATTTAAGCTTTAAAAGAAAAGTTTTTTTTTTTTTTTTAATAAAAACCCAAAAGATTTTTATGCATTAAAAAAAAAACATTTTAAACAAATAAAAACTGCATTTTTCATAATTTAGAAAAAAAAATCTAAATTAAAGTGTTGAAAAACAAAAGTACTAAAAACAGACTGTTGAAAAGAGCTCCGAAAGATATTTTTTAAATTAATTTAAGCTTTAAAAGATAAGTTCGTTACATATGTGAGCACTTTAAAGAGAAACTTAAATTACCCTGAAGTTTTTGTTAACTTTTTTTGGTTTCGGTAGGTTCTCATAGCAACAACATAGATGCAGACGTGTGGAAACTGTAACTTTTCTAATGAAAGAGCCAAGCAACGCAGATCACAAACGCTCCGAGTGTGTGGGCGTTCGAGATAATACCACACTGATATCCCGTGAGAAATTTAGACGAAATATTTCCAATAGGAAATTACTTTTTCGTTTATCTGTTGTTCATTCAGCTATACCATTGATTCGATTCAGGTGCGATTGCGAAATTCTTCTCGAAGCGCGAATATATTAAATATTCATAGGGTGTGTCTTATTAATTTCTCATACTGTACCATAAGAAATTATATTTCAAAATGTAGTAATTTTTAAAACTTTTTTGCTTCTTTTAAGAATTCAGAAAATTACTAAATTAGAAATTAATTTTTGTACGATAAAAAAAAAGAAATAAAAATCAGTAAAAATAAGTGACCCTGTATAATTATTAATTAACAATTTCGTCAAACGTAAAGGTCCCCAATAATTGAAATTTAATCATTTCGTTTAGCGCGACTTTAATGAATTCGCATTAATTGCCGTGGCGAGATTAAGGCGTAAGTAACTAAGAGAAAGGCGCAGAGGTCACGGATTATAAAATCCGTGTGTAGCTATACTATAGAAAAGCCGTTGCCGATCGACAAACGCGCGTTTACCACTTTACTTTACAAATTTACAACAACAGCCATAGCAGAAGCCAAAGCAAATTAACCGTGCGCCGTGTGGAATATTGTTACGAAATGTCAACGGGTACTAACCTTTTTCTGCTCAAGTGGCCGAAGTTCCATCCATTCTATCTATATATACGTTAAACTCCTAGAGGTACGGTACAAAAGATGCATTTAGTTGGCTTTTGGCTTTTCCGTTGCAGTTGCATTAAGCAGCAAGCGGCAGCATTCCATCGACGTCCATTCTTGCCTTGGCACTTCGATTAATTCCATCAGCGCGTGCCCTTTTCTCATTTTCGCTCGCTCCTCGATTATTCGGCAAACATTACGTGCATTACGCTCTCAGGTTGTTGTTGCACAAGTAAAGCACAAGTAAGGACGAAAAGATTAACGGTGTCGTAAACAGTGTTAATAACGAATTTATAGCACAAAGGGAAAGTTGACGCAACTCGTAAATTTTTAATTAGCGAGTCCCTAAAAGTTGCAAGTTTTCGATTCCCCGGCCAGGAGAATGTTTCAAAGGTGTGCTGCGTTTTTGGATTTTATTAACACTTTCTGCTTCGTTTGCTAATTTTGCTATAGAAGATTTTTCGGTTGGCAAATTTGCAGATTTACAGAGTTATTTATTTATATTTTTTGAGCTGTGAGATGTTTCTTTTTTTTTATAAAATAAAAACAACCCTTTTTAATTTTAATTAAATTTAATTAAATTACAGAATAATTGAAAGATTGTAAGATTGTAAAGAAATTTTTAATGAAGGGAAACTCTTTAATTAATTGCTTATGAATAAATTTGCTCTCCTGAAAAACATTTTCTGAAGTTTTTGAAGTCTTTTTTCCAAATTTTCCAAATAAATTGTAAATTGCAAATAATTTTATTTAATTTTTAAAGATTTTCCCATTTTTAAGTAACTTTTAAATACTGACTTTTAAAAAGTAATTAAAACTTGCCATTTGCAAAAATATCCTTAAATTTTTGTTAATAAATAATAACTTTAAATTAAAAATACTTTATGTTTTAAACAAGTTTCCTGAATTTAGAAAAAAAAATCAAACTAAATAAAAGGACAACGCAAATTGAGAATTACTGCATTACTATTTTGCAACAGAAAAACGATAAAATAAAAATAAAAGCAAAAGTTCATTAAAGTTAAGGCTTCTAATTTCTAAAGAAAATAAAAATAAAAATCTTACCTTTTTACAAAGTTTACACAACGATTTTCCATTCCAAAGAAGGTGATATCTGAAAAGAAAAAAAAAAGTTAAAAATAGTGTTTAATGATAAAAAATAGCAATCATTGAAATTAAAAAAAAAACTCTAATAAAAATTAGGAGTGATTTATAAAATTTTCTTCGAAATAAAGAAGAAAATGAAGAGAATAATCTTGAATTGTTTTTTCAATGATAAAATAAAAAATATTAAATTGAAAAGAATCAATTTATTTTATTTGAAGAGTTAGAATTGACTTAAGACAAAATAATCTTTTAATGTTTGAGGAGTCAGAGTGATTTTTAAAATGATCCTGAAATAAAAGAAAAAATCTCTGTTAGCAGGAAGAGCCACAGAAAATATGTAATTCCAAGATAAACCTTGGGCCAAGTCTTTAAATTGAGTGGTTCTCAAGTTATATCAGTAAAGTTTCAGCAGCCGAACGCAATTGTTGTAACTATTTCTAGCAGTTTCAGGAAATTGAACGTTTTTACGAAAGTTTCTCTTTTCCTTAAGACCACAATTTACAGAACCTTTCAGACTTTCTTCTTCTTTTTTTATTTATTTTTTATTTTTATCATTATTTTTGATGTAATTTTAGGCTTTATTATAAAATTTATAACTTAAAAGAATAAAATAAATAAAAAAATCATTAAAATTTAAAAATTAAAAAAGAAATGCAAATAGAACACAAATATAAAAACAAGAAAAGAGAGCAGCTTCATTTTTCTATCTTTCGAAAATCAGTTTAACAAAAAAAAAACACGAATTTTTACGTAATAATGACTACTAGAACAACATACACAATA
>JASKGO010000081.1:0-21476 GCA_030556065.1 Holobus sp. GC000080
AAAAAAAGGAAAATTGCTCAAGGCGCGCATTTAAAAACGAAAAATGAAAAAAAAAACGAACTCCTAATATCCATTTAGGGCAGTCGAGAAATTGTCGACACGTTCTGTTGATGGCACCATATAATATGACGAAAGCAGGCACTTAAATATGTTCTTGGAATTATGTGACTTTGCTACAGTTACCAAATATTAAAACACTTACAGTCCCATTACGTACATTACGTACATTAAATTTAAAATACATGCATAACATAAGTAGATATTATAAAAAGTGAAGCATTGCATTGCACAGCACCTTTTATTTTACTGTTGCGTCTTGCGTTATTTTATATGCATCTCGAAGAAATACAATCTACCTACCTACAATCGTTACTTGCATTTTCTTAGCCTTGCCACTGTAGGCAGAAGTACCTATATTTACACGGACTTTAATTAAAATTAACGAAGAAAAAAGTTTCTAGCGGTTCTTTGAGTTTTTTTTGCTGTTGTTTATTTTGTTTTTGTTTCTTTTGCGGCGCTCCTGTTGAAATCGTTAAGGAGTTATATTAACATATTAATTAAAACATTGCGTAGTATTTCTATGCTTCAATGTTAGTGTCAACAAATCGGAGAGTTAAGAATCCTGCTGAGTATATTTACCAATTATTTAAATTAGTTTCCTAAAATATTTTCGTGTGTGTCAACTAGGATTTCCTTGTTAATTACTTATGGCTTTTTATTGCAAATTCTTTTTATATTTGTAATTTTAATTATTGCTTACTACGCATATGATACAGTTTTTTTTTTCTATTTTAGAAGTTTCGGTAATTATTTTTTATGAATTAATTTTTTTTTCAATTTCCAGAAGCTTCGGTATTTATTTTATCTAAGCTTTTTTTTAATTTCTAGAGGTTTCGATATTTGTTTTTTATGAATTTTTAGAGCTATGAAGAATTTGAGTTTTTAATTGGAAAATAACTTTAAAAATTTGTAATTAATAGTAATTTTATGTAAAATAGTAAAAAAATAATAATAATAATAAACGGTTTCAAAACTAAAACTTTTTTGTTATAAATAAGTTTTTTTTTTCCAAAAATAAATTAAAGTTGCCGTTCTTTAAAAAATTACCTGCTCTTTAAATTGCTTGTCTTAATGAGAATTTATTAAATAGTTATTTTAATTTTTATATGCATTTTTGAATATATGTTAAATATCGAATCAATCCACAAAAAAAAATTTTTCTTACATTCTTACCTACATTTTGAGATATTTAATTTAAAAAAATCCTGGACCAGGATGTAAAAAATTATAAATCAACAGTTTTTAACATTTTTGATAATTTCTGCAACTAATCGTGATTGTAAACAAGCAATAAAATTTAAAAAATATGAAAAAATGTAAATTTTTATTCAAAAGTTATGTCACGCTAGACTAATCACATTTTTACTATGCAATTAACCACAAGAAAGATAAAGGCATTTCATTTAAAACTAGTTTAAACAAATTTTCTAATTTTAATAATTATATGGTGTTCAAATACCACCAACTTTACCATTTAAAGAAATCCGGGACTTTTTTTCTTCGAAATTTTAAATGCCACAAAAAATAAAAACAATTTCTGCAGCTAATCTTTAAATACTATGTTTTAAAAAGAAAAAACAAGTACGAAGCTCATTCTTTAAGAGACTTTCATACACGTATTAAATATAATAATAAAATTACGCAATTAACGGTCGGCAATAATAATTTAAACTGAGTCAAAATAGGCGCAAAACATAAAAGCGACATCAATTTCCCAACTTCGCTGCAAATCGCGCCAATAAATCTTACCTGCTTAGCATATTCGGAGGCGATTCTTTGCGTCTTGCACAGACGGACATGAAAGTGAACAACACGCATGATATCTCACAATCAATTTCCGCGTATTACCATTCATCCGCGATAAGAAAGCCTCACGTACACAGCTACACTCCACTTGCACGTCCAAGGCCATTCTTAAATTGGTGGCCGCATATAAAAAGCGACCGCCGAAAACGGTCCAAACATAAACAGAAACAAGTTCTTCTTGAAGAAACTTCATACTTCAATTGTAACAACACAGACCTAAACAACAACAAATCAACATGTTCAAATTGGTGGTGTTGTCCGCTCTTTTGGCTATTGCCGCAGCCGCCCCCGGCCTCTACCACGCTCCCTTGGCTTACAGCGCCGCCGTCATCGGAAGCGTGCCCTCTTCCATCAGCCACCACAGCAGCTCGGTAGTTCACAGTGCCGCCATCGCTGCCCCCGTCGTACATACCGCTTATGCTGCACCCGTCGTACATACCGCCTACGCTGCCCCGGCTGTAGTAGCTGCCCCAGCAGTTCATCACGCTTACAGCCTTTGGTAATCTTTTGTTTTGTGGAAATTTTGTAGTTGGCAATTTGTAAATTCTAAATTTAATTGAAAAATGTGAAGATTTTGTTTGTATTATGAAATAAATAGGCTGATTTTTTTGTTCTTAATTTTTGTTCTTTTTTTTTATAATTTGTTTTCTTTAATTTTAAATAATTAAAATAGAAAAAAATTGCTGCGGTTGAAAGCTAAAAAGCAAAATTAATTATTAAATTGAAGAGATTATGCAACTGTTAAAAGTTTTTTTTTACTTTTTGGGTAAATGAAGTGCATTTGTATTTAGACAATCAATTAGCATTTTAATTATAGAATTTACGAGCGCAAAAAAAAAAACAAAGAATTGAAATGCTTAAATACATTTAATGAAAATTTCAAAAAGGAATGTAAATTATGCAAAACAAATTGCAAATTGTTTCAGAAAAATAAAAATTGAACTGCCTAAGAAATAAAGTGAATATTAGAAATAGTTCAGGGTTAATAAATTTTGCAATAGAATTGACCATGTTTATAATCCAATACCTATCTTCATCTGCGAACAATAAATTGCACGTTTTCAATAGTAATAACAGTAGTTAGCACAGCAATCAACATAGAGACGTGAATTTATTAACTTCTTATTTGAATATAAACGCAAGTACTTCGATCAATGCCCATTATAATTGACATGCGTTTGAATTAAGTTTTTAAGTGACAACATTTCCATATTAAATAAACAATTCAAACATTTTTTTTATATAAAAAAAACTTTCCTATAAACTTACCAATGTACCAGCTTACTTTTACGATTGCTGGGCTTGTTCTTCGAATTTTCCAGCAGCAGAATTCTCCAGCTGCTCCAGTGTGAGCAATGAAACGCCCAATTGGTCTTCGCGAGTGAATGGTTGCGCCATTTGTCTCAACCACCTTTTGGCCAACTACAAATAATTCAAGAAAATTAAAAAATAAAGTAAAAATGAAAAAAAATTAATTACTTGAATAGCTTCTTCTGTTGATAAGTTGCAGTAGGAATCCTTTAAATGCTCCTGGATCCATTTTGGTAATTTGGATCGTTTATCGGAGCGGGAAAATCGTTTATCCGCAAAAATCATAATACCGTAATCGGTTTTTCCACGAATGGCTCTACCAACGCATTGAGCAGCATGTCTCATTGCATCGAATGTTAAAAAATCGTTTTCTTTTATCTTAAAATAAAAAAAAACTAATATAAATTGCAAAATAAAAATTAATTAGAAATACTTGAAATTGGTCGCGCAAATAGTCCAATCTAGCTTTTAGAATTTTCGATTGCGTGTAGACATACGGAATTCCAAACATGAGGACTGCTCTTCCTAAATGATGGTCGAAATCGACCCCCTCGGACACTTTTCCTCGGGCTACAGAAAGAAGGACTGCTCCACGTCCAGATTCACAAGCCTAAAAATTGCTAAGTACTTCAAACAATTTTCTTTTTTAATAATTAAAAACTACCTTTATGTAATACATTAATGCAAAACTGGTTTCGGCAGAATCCTGAGTTTCTATGAATAACAATTTGTACCTCTGAAGACTGTCAATAACTCCCTGATCGTACCAGCAAGCTACCACCGATTCCAGATACATGTAGGAAGTAAAAAAACATACCACACCATCAGGAACATTAGCAGCTACCTAAAATTTTCAAATATTACAAATAACAAAACCAAAATATAAATAAATTAAAAAAGTTACCTCAACTAATAATTGCCCATAGTTTCTTATAACAGCTATATCTTCTCTAGTTTCAAATTTAGATGAAATGGCCACTTGGTCGTTACCTTTAGATACAATCTACAAATACAAAAGGTTTAATTTTATTTAAAAGATTTACAAAAAATTATTACAGACCATAGGTAATAAGCAGGGCCTAGCTAATGTCATTGTAAAAGAAGACATAATTACTGGATGAAAATTGAGGATTTTCGGATACATATCCAATGGAGACAAAGTCCCTGAGGTAATGACCACAGTTTGAAATCTATCAAAGACAGGTTTGATAGCTATGGAAGAATCTAAACAACTGAAACAATGTTTTAAATGTTTTGTTGTCTTAATTAATTATCAAAATTACCTGAAATGAAGTATAGGATTCGATACTGTAGGAGTTTTATCATCAAAAGGTTCGACAATAATAGTAAATCCTTTTGTGTAAGTGGAAACTAACGTAGCTAAATGCGTGATTAAAACAAGAGGACTAAAATCAGTCATATCAGCAATTTCTAGAGTTTTCAATAATGATGCCAATCTAACAGTAAATTAAAATTTAATTATTAAAAATTATATTGTTTAAGGAAAGTTTTACCGTTCAGCACAAAATCGTAAAGGCTTACGTTCAATGCAAACTTTACTCTGGACATCTTTCAGAAAACCAGCAGGAGATTCTTGGACAACGTGCTGAACACGTAGACGAGTTTTTAGGTATTCCAAAAATCGCCTCAAAAATGATATGAAATGTTCCGCATTTCGAATATTTCCGGGCACAACTTCTACTCAACAAATTAATTTTTTATATATTTTTTTCATTAAAAGAAGAGAAAAAACAAACCGTTTAGAATTTCGTCCGGTAACACAGGATTTGCTAAAATAACATCGGTCTCTCTGGCATTACTGGCATCGCGAAGGCCCTGAACCAATTTTTGGTACTCTTCTTGTAACTTGTTTTGGTCGTCTTCTCTCATTCTGCGTGCAAGCACAATCAAATTCAATAAAATTACAAAAGGAATTTTTCGGCACTCACTCGGCAACCGTTTTCTCTAATAAACTGATATTGGCCATCGACTTTTCAATGATTCTTTTGTTGATTTTAACGCTCATGGAATCAATACATACGTTATCGATATTGTGAGCTTCATCGAAAACCACCACCGATTCACGGGACATTTCTTTCGAGACAACGTCGGCGATTTTGGGGTCCAGCAAGTAATGGTAAGAGTAAACTACAATATTTGCATGAATGATCTACAAAAAAGAAAAACATTACAAACAGAGAACAAAAAATTAAAACTTAAAAAACTTACACAAAATCTAGCAAGAAAATAAGGACACCAATTTCTGTTCTTGCCATACTGTTTGAGATCATCAATACTGTAAACCCCATAAGGTAAAGTGCTTTCTTTGCCATCCAAATTGAAGCCTTCATAGTATTGGCACACTGGAGTTGTATCATCATAATTGTGTCTTTCACGAACGTAACTTGCGGTCAACGCATGGCATTTACCATCAACCATTTTGCCTTCTCTTTCAGTACTTACCTAAAATTTTACAATTACAACTTAAGCAAACTAAACATAAAAAAACGAACCTCTGGATGTACACAAAGGTTTTTCCTAGAAGAAAGAACAAGTCCTGTTATTCTAGGATATTCTGAGTCCTGTTTTTCATAGTACTCCAAAAGAGTTTTCAACTCTTCCATGACTTTTTCTATTTCAGGAATAGTTCTAGAACAATAAATAAGTTTCCTGATGTTGTGAGGATTCTCCAGCATGTAGGCTACAATGAGTGATAGCAATGTGATGGTTTTTCCAGTGCCTGAAGGCATTTCCAGTAAACAATGGCCCTTGAAAAATATGAATTGTGAATTTGTTGGAGGGTATGAAATGTATGTTTACCTTAGCATCCAGGGCTCTTTTTAGCTCACACATATAAGCATATTGTTCTGGATAAATGTAATCATAAGGAAAATAAACAATAAGACCATCTACATTCAGCCTAAAAGTAAAACCATTATTTTTGCATTTAAAAATATACTACCTCAATTACTTCATGGTTAATTGATATATCGGCAATATTACTACAATATTTCACTTTTTATTATATTATACTGTACGTAATTATTAACAAAACTGAAAAAAATCAACTAACAATAATAAAAACCTACACCGGAAAAGTTTGAGGTTTGAAATCACTAAATTGTTAGTTGAGTTGCATAACGGTTACACGTTACTAAACATTTGAATTTGAAAATCCCTAGAAAGCACCCAGAAACTAACCAAGTCAAATCAGGAAGGCACGTTTTTCTTTCACGTTTTCACTTAGACCCGGCGAAAGTTAACATTTTTACAAAAATGAACGGCATCGTGAAAGTTGCAAGCCGCCTGAACGCATTCAGAAGTTTTCTGCATCCCTCCAAGTTAGCCGGCAACACCCTAACGCCAGTGAGCAGTTCCAATCTAGCTAGATGTTTGTCATACCTGAATAGGCCACAGGATAATTCCAAAAGCTATATCCAATGCAATTTTCTCAACCAAAGAGCAGCAGTACATTCAAAAGGTACATTGATTACTCAGGACTACAATTCTTTTAATGTTTTTTGTCAATTGCTTTAGGTGAAAGAGAGCTTGTAGAGTTCCTAACAGAAGAAATCTTAGCAGAGCGCAAAGCACAGAAGACCAAAACTATTCCCACTGAAATTGATGGCTTTCACGTGAAACTGAATGCTGCTGAAGTGACTCTCACCAAGAAAACTGATGAAGAAACGTTGGTTAAAATTTTCTAGTTTTTTTTTTTTTAATTTAATATATTTTTTTTTTAATGTAAAAATTAAATGTTTTTTCAGAATAACAATTCGTTTCAACGTGAACCACACAGTAGACACTGATCATGAACCTGAGGTCAATCCCAAGATGGACAAAGAAGACATCGGCGAGTTGAAGTCGAAGCCGGCATTTAAGATCGATCTTCAGCGTGATAGCACGACAATTACGTTGCTTTGCTCGTACATCACGGAAACCGATGAGAATTACAACGATATCTTCGGCATTGACGAGATTAGCATTTACGATGGCGACTGGCACGAAAACGTTTATGCTGTTTCCGGTGAAATAGTCGACAGCTACTTGTACGACCTTATGTTGAACTATTTGGAAGAAAAGGGCATCACCAATGAATTCGTCGAGAAAATGTCTGATTATGCCACAGCTTACGAGCACTCAGCTTATATCGGTTTGTTGGAGGGACTCTCGAAATTCGTTTCTGGAAAGTAAATTCTGTATTCTAAGTTTATGTTAAGCTAGTTATTCCGTAAATAAAGTCTTTTCGAATACACAGAGTGGTGAAAAGTGGCTCACCCCTTCCATTTCTTTATTTACCAATCGATTTTTATGAAATCTTCCTCATTTCACACTGATTGACGAAAATTTAAATTTTTTAGCACTTCCGGTTTAACCGGAAATTAACTCAACTTATGATTTTTAAATGGAAACCCCAACTTTTTTTCACTGTTTTGGATTCCTTTGGTCATTTTTAGTCTAAAATCATGCTTTCAGTTAATTTTTATTTCGGCTTAAATGAATCAGAATCACCTAAGATTATGTCAAAAAATCACAGCACCCTACTATGATCATAATTAAGGGAGTTATTTACTAAATAATACCGCCATTTTAATCTTTTCTTTTTGTAACATTAATTAAATGCTTTATTATATTATTAAACTAAATATCACAATAAAGAATCATTGCACACTGACAAAGTGATAAAACTGATGTGCAGTAGTTGTGTGGATTTTTTAATGCTACCAACCTGACCTGAGTGTTAATTAAATATAAAAATCTCCCAGTACATTGCAACATAAATTTCTCAACTACCATTATTGATAAAATACAAAGAAATTATTTTTTAATTGAACATCAGGCCCTTTGTCATCTGCTTGGTTTCTCCTCCTTGTCTGTGCCCAAATAATCCTTTTCCACTTCAGCCAAATCAATACTGTGGTCCCTCATGGCTTTCTAAAATCAATGAGTTAAGGAAAACTGCTATTCAATTCCATGAATTGTATTAAAAATTACCTTAACACAATCTTGGTAGATTTTAAACAGGGGTGCACACATGGAATCATTAGTTTCCCCTTTGAGGAAGTGATCAGAAAACCATGCATTGAAACAATTATCATATTCCTTCTTCAGATCATTGCACGCCTCTCCGATGCTGTTCATTTTAACTGTTTCCAGTTTTACTTTACTTTTGGACCAATTTAACTTTTTCAAATTTTGTTTGTAGCACAGGACAGCTGATAAGCAAATGTGCTTTTCACAGAATGATTAGTAAGTTGGTCTCTGTAGACAGTCTCATGTTAATTATTCACGTGGCTCAATATTTAATCACTTACCTTGTAATTTGATCGATCGATGATACAATTAACGGGATTTTTTCATTAAAATTACATTTATTTACACGTTTCTGGCAGTTCTGTTGGATTAATAACCTCCCAAGAAAATGATGAAATTTTGCGTCAATCTGTACTTCAAATTAAAACCAAAGATGTCTCTTTTAACAAATAAATCATTTCTGTATTTTCAAAATGCAGAGATGACGCTCATAAAAAGGAAACAATTATAAACTTCATCAGAAACCATTTAAAAAATATACAGCAATTACTTTATTGTTTGTTTGTTCATGATAAATAATATCTGGTCAAACCATATTTGACTAAAATAGTTCTTATTACTTGAATTGGTTTCGGAAAATCCGACAGGAAAAACTATTCGGAAGAACAACGCGGTTTGACCAACTTAAAGCAAGTCTTTTGAAGTAGCGCGTCTGTTCTTACATTCAGCGATTGCGATTTTACATCTTTCGCCTTACTGCTTTGTAAATTTTGTTCGATATTCTCTTTGGACACCTTAAACACATTCTCCATGGAACCTTTGCTAGCAAACCTCTTCTCTTCCGATTTAATAGTCGATCCATTAGCACTACTCGTTGAAAAGTCTTTGGACTTTGTACTAGTACTAGATTTAAAATTATTACCAGTGTCTGTATCACTAGAACTAGTAACTTCCGATTTTTCTAATAAATTAACACTTTGGCATTCACCTGGAATTATTCCTGAAAAGAAAAATTTACTATTTATTACTAAAACATTATTTAAAAAAATACCTTCTAGTAATTCCACTGGATGTAAACCAGCAGTATCGTTTTTCATGTACGATAAAAATGTCGTATCACTGATTTGCTTATTTAGTATAGCTTCTGGAATGGCCATTGCTTGACAAACGTCTGCACTTTTGTCGCACTTACTCTTCTTCTGGTAATGATAGGTTTCCCTCAGGACTTCCTCACGAATATTATCTAAAATGGGATCGTTGGAGCTGCTTTTCGAGTGCCGTCGGAATGGTCTTTGACTCAACGAGGACTCCGTGGAAGAGTCGCTGGTCTCCAAATCGGCGCGTTGAACGATGCCGACGTCGTTTTGAGTATTTAATGAATACTTGTGCTCTTTTCCTTGGAGCAAAATTAGCAAATTCGGCAAGGTCGCTTTCAAGTCTTCGGGTCGAAAGCCCAAGTCGTGCAAATACTGAGCAATGTTTTTATTCAGAAGATAAACCGCTTTGATGAATTGCTTCGCGTCTTTTCCCCGGGTAAATAAAGGAAATCTAAAGACGAAAATTACCGTTTTTACAATACTAAATTGAATAAATAAAGTAATTACTCTCTGTATTTGTCCGGCATTATCGGCTCCTCGATAACGGAATGTGATCCATAGTGACGAATCGGATATCGCAATGGAATTTGCAGAAACGATGCACACATTACAAGAATATGACTGCAGTATCCCAGAGCTACCGATAAACTAGCCTCACTATTCTCTAAAATAAATCAATTATTTTTCAACAAACCAATTAACAACTGTACTAATTAATATGTCTTACCTAGTAATAAATTCGAATTGGGCAGTTCCACGCCGTTTATATAATACTTATCTTTGAAATTTTTGATGGGATACAGATGAAGCAACTCGTTCATTAATTGTCGTCGCTTCTGCTGCAATTTCTTGGTCAAATTACACAAATTTTCCCTATCACGTATAAAGCTTTTCTTCCACTGACGAAATAGTTCCAAGTCCTTGCTAATTTTCCTATAATTTTCCATTAATTGAGAATCTAAAATGCAAAATATTTAAAAAAAAGAATAAAAAGCAGTTATCAATTGTTACCTTTTTCATCGTTGTCATCACAAATAACGTTTAGTTTCTCCTTGAGGACTCGCAAATCGCCAGTGATGCGTTCTTTTTCGTCTGTTAGAATCTTAATTTTTAATCTCACAGTTTCAATATCTTTTTGCACAGCAGTCATCTGATTTTTTTGTGCACTTGTGGGCTTTTTCTACAAGAAAAAAGGAAATAATAAACAAACAATACACGTTATAATTCAAAATATGCCTTACCTGTAACATTTTATGCAAGGAATTCATCGTTAGCAATTGCGGCGCATATCTAATATGCTCACTAGATTCCGGTTTACTTTGCTCGGACTTCTCTTCGTCGGCATTCACAGGCGGAGTTAATTTAGAAACTAATTTATTTCGTAGATCACATGCGGCTAAATGACTCTTTTTGATTTGCAGCTGAAGCGACTGCAACCTCTGCAGTTTCTTCACGTTGTACATCTGCTTGAAATCGCTCGCAGACTGTTTGGCGTAAATCAATTTGAAAACTTTCATTTCACTTTCAGTGCTCAGCACATTCATATGTTCAACAAAAGGCAATATTGTGTTTTGATCAACGCGCGGCCGATCCTTACAAGTGAAGTAGCCGCCTTTCATTGCAAATATCACAGTTTTACTATTAAAGAACTCTGGCCGAAGGTCGCTCAATTTGGTTCCTAAGTAAACTAATCCACTCAAATTAACTCCCCATGTTAAAATTACATTATCTCCACACCAAACTCTGAGGACAAGTTCTGGAAAATGAATGCTCTTAAAAACGTACACAAATAGAACAACTAATATACTGACTAGATATCCTAAGAGTATCAATGTCTTCCCACTTTAATTCAGTCCACCTGGGGTTAATCGAGTGACAGATTGGACTAGTAAAAAAAGGGGCAGACATTGCTGTTAAATGCAGTGTGAAGTAATATTCGGCACTCTCATTGCTTTCCAAATTATAGGCTAGTAGTTGGTGCACATTTCGTAACCGATGCTGTAACGAAGACAAACAAATTAGGCCCCATTCAGTTAAATGTTTATCAATTGATGGTTGTGTACCTGTTGTGTGACTAATGGTAACCATGGATGATGGCTGCTTCCCACGAAGGGCTTATCGAACGAAATTACACTCATTGCTGTCTTCCACTTGAAGAACCAATCATCGTTTTTATTTATAAATAAGTTTATTGTTCTTCGCGCATAGATTACATTGCTTTCTTATCTTACAACTCTGTCGGCGTGTTTTTGACAGTGGACTTTGTCAAACAAACAGACAGACAGAGGTCACGTGTCAAAGTCTCGATGGCGCAGTTCATGAAATTTTTTTAAATTCTTTGCTTCTTTGTAACTTTTTCGACATTTAGGATACTTTTTCGGATTTTCATGTTTTTATAAATGGCAAATATGTGGAAAAAGTAAGTGTTCAAAAAGTATTGAGTTATTTTACAATGATAACATTTTGTTTTTTGAAGTTATCTGTACTTTAGAAAGTTTTATTTTGAATTTTTTCAATTCAATTCAAGATTTCAGACAAGTTTAGATCAAAAACGCTTAAAGTCAAGTTTAAACTTAATATTTTTCGTTAAAGAATATTCTAATTGTTTTGAATTCAAGCTGAAGTGGGAATTATTAACGTTAAATAAATTTTACAAACCTTTTAAGCACTTTATAAAGTACCAACGAAAAGAACAACTAAATTCCGCACTGTTTTGTTTATTTTAAATTTTTCATTTTACATAATTTAGTTAGCATAACATTAAAAAGTTTTTATTAATTTAATATCTAGTTTAAAAATAACTAAAGTTATTTTCATTAAGTTTTAGTTTAGGTTTTAATAATTTTAATACACTTATATGTACAATTTTTGTACGAATTTTAATGTTATAACTTTTTTAAATAAAAAAAAAAATGTTGAAGTTTTGAATATTTTTATCAATATATTGAGTAACAACGATTTTAAGGCCAGCCCAACTATTTTGTATTTACCAATTACCAATTTTTGTAAAAATAATCAGGCTTATATAAGATATTTCCGATTTACTAGTTCTAAAAGTTCTTTTTGAAATAAGAATTATCTCAAGAATAAAAAAAAAATGAAGTGAAGTAGACACCATTTAAAAACCAAAAGTTAGGGTCATTTCCGGTAAAACCGAAATAGCTTCAAATTTGAAATTCGTGCCAATAAATCGTATAAATCGTAAAATTGTCGCTTTATAAGTTCTATAACTCTATAAGTTTGTTAATTTTTATAAAAATCAGTTAATAAATAATGAAATGGCAAGGTTGGTTGTCACCCGGCCGGTATTATAAATAAATCAATTATTATATTTTGTTTTTAATCTACGAGGGCCATAAAAACAATTCACTGAATATTTTTAGCAGAATTTATAAATTTAATCATTGCGCTCTATAAAGAGCAATCCAAAATGCTACATTACGTGCTTAAAGTAACTTTTCTTTGATGAATATTTGGTTTGCGTCACACATTTTGAATTATTTTTAACTCACATTTCCGGAAAATATGATTTTGCTGAAAACTATTCGCATAAAACCGCAGAAATAAGGTTTCCGTATCTAAACTAAATAAAAGACCTTTAAAAACTGTTACAAGTACTTTTGCATTGAAATTCCCAGTGATTATCATAAATATTAAAAAGCAAAAAATGCTACCTTCGGTATTATCAAACAAAAAAATTCGCATTTACAATTTCTAGGCTTCAGATTGCAGTTAACAAAGCAGTTAAGTACAATCAAAAAGAATAACCTCAATTAACAAAATAAAGAAGCCAAGATTTAAACGATTCACTAAAAGATATGATTAATAGCTATTGTTTATTTAAATGTGTCATGCCAAATTTATTTAGTTAAAAAGAAAGTGAAAAAATTTAATAAAATTTTTTTTAAATTAAAAATTGCCTGGTAATCCCAAATTAGAGTCCAATAAAAAAGTACAATTTTATTGTATTTGATGAAACACAAGATAAAAAAGCGAAATAAAATGAAATAAAAATGTAATCTATACGATAGGTCAAATAATACAGGTACTTGATTGGTCTTATCGTTTCGTGATAGTAAAATAGCATGAGCCTCAACATCATACTTATTTTATTACTGCTTACTTAGTACTGCGTGAGCCGTTCCAGCGGACGGACTTTCCTTTCGTTCGTCGCGCCACTTGAATGTCCCAATCGGCACATTCGGCACTTACAAAAAAACTTTAAAAAAAGGGGACCAAAGTCTGTGAAACATTCAAAAAATTTAAATACAACATTCAAAACCGATAAGTAAATTTATCAGTATCCGGGGAAAGTTTACACTAGTCGATTAACTAACCGCTGAGAACAGATAACAGAAAAAGAAGACATGGAGACTGCTCTGCAAGATCGCGACAGGGTTGGGGTCCACGACGCGGTCCTCCTGGACGACTTCAGAAACCCAGAAGTTTTTATCGACAACTTGCACAAACGTTTTCAAAGGAATTTAATTTATGTAAGTCTTTTTTATTTACATAAAAATTAAAAAATGAAACAAATTTAATTAAAAACCGAAAAAATTAATTTAAAGACCTACATTGGGGAAGTTTTGATATCGGTAAATCCATACAAGGAAGTTCCCATCTACTCGCAAGAATACGTGAGACAGTACGAGGGCAAGCATATCATTGAGAATCCTCCGCATATGTAAGTGATATTCTAGCGGTTGTTACTGTAAAAAAATGCGCACTATCGAAGGGAATTCTTATGTTAACGATGCATATTTTTAGATTCGCCATTACGGATCGCGCTTACAAGTCACTAATTGAGGAAAATCGAGAACAATGCATTTTAATATCAGGTATGTGCGGGTTTATGCAACAAAATACACTCGACATTGTGCAATTGTTTCTTCGATGCGTGTAGTATATATTTTGTGTTTGCGTGTGTGTGTGTGTACATAGGGGAATCCGGGTCTGGGAAAACCGAGGCTTCCAAAAAGGTCATACAGTACATTGCGGAGGTGACGGGTCACAGGGGCGAAGTCGAGGGCGTAAAAAACAAATTGCTTCAATCCACCCCCATCCTGGAGGCATTTGGAAATGCGCGCACCAACAGGAACGACAATTCCAGCCGGTTCGGTAAATACATGGATATTCAGTTTGACTTTCATGTAAGTTGGTTTATTTTTTAAATCTTATTAAAATTAAATACAATAATTAAATATGGTCCTCGATTGATTTAGTAAAAATTGGAATCTTGGGGAAAAAAATCTAATCAATTCCATTTTTAGCGCTAATCAAAGAAATTATTTTTTTTTATGGTAATTATTATTACTAAGGAGAATATTCACAGCTTACATGAAATAATTATTATGTAAATTGTAAAATGTAAATTTCTTTTCAAGAAAAACGCAGAAAATTGTTTCAAACGGAGCTATCAATTTTTTGTTATTTAAATAAAAGAAAAGGAATCACTTTTCAATAGCAAAATTTCATTCAAAAAGGCTTTTAATGAACATATAAATGCAAAATAATAATAAAAAACTTCGTCAAAGTATAATCTAAAAAAGTAACATAGACTTCTTTGTAATTTTTTATTCAACAATTCTACTGAAAATTAAATTTCAATAATAATTAATTTAGATTACATTTAATTGAATCATTTCATTTTCTATTTTTGGAAAAAAAATTGAACAATACTAGAAAAAATATATTATTGTAAATTAATTGGTTTTAAACAATTTTTATAACAAACCAAAATCTCCTAAAGTGGATTTGTTCGATTTGTTATCATTAAGAAAATTTAAGTGATTTAAGTGCCGTTATTAAAGTGATTAGATGAAATAGAAAATTCAAACAAATTTATCATTGATGATACGACGATTATGTCAATCATTCAATAATTATTTTTAATGGATGTAAAGATGTTGTAAATGTATAAACAAACAAGGAACTGCTTTTATTGATTGATCATTCACTGAATATTCATGGGTGCATTCATTTTTACTTTCGCAATCGCTATAAACTTGACAACGAAAGAGACTAAAGAGTCTAAAACCCTCATTAAATTGTTCTTGTTAATGTTAATCAGCTTAATTCTTAAGATACTTAAATAAAAAGTTTGGGTTCGTGAATCATACAAACTTTTAAATGCTTTTAATGTAAAGTAAGAGAGAAAAAAAGGTTCCCACTATTGTAATTAATTATTTTCAATTAATTCGTATTTTCTTTTAATATTTTAATTGGACATTTAAATTTCTAAATTGAGAGCACAAATTTTGCTTAGAATACTAAATTTACTAGTTTCTATAATAAATTAAGTTAATTTAATTAACATAATTTCACTTAATGAAATCCTATTGAAAATCAAATGAAAGAAATTATTTTACAAACCAAAAAACAGGAAACAATTTGTAAATGTAAACAGATCACTTAATGGAAAAAGTAAAATTAAACAACATATGAATGCAGGGGAATCCCGTGGGAGGAGACATACTGAACTACCTTTTGGAAAAATCCAGGATAATAAACCGGGCCAAAGGTGAACGCAGTTTCCACATTTTTTATCAACTGCTGAACGGAGCCAGTGACGACGATTTGGAAAAATTGCACCTGAAGCGCGACCAAAATAACTACAATTATCTAAATCAGCCGGTAAACAAATAATCTACAAATCCTGGCGACACATTTTTTTTTAATTAGAGAATTATTGGCATTATTTCAGGAGGCTATAGAAAAGGTACACAATGATAAAAAATCCTATTTCGATATTTGCAATGCCTTATCTAGTGTGGACATCGATGACTTCCAAAAAGACGAAATCTTCAAAATAGTCGCGAGCGTTTTGCATTTAGGAAACATCGAGTTCATAGAAGCCGAAGAAAGTATAGCTAGTATTAAAATTTCCGATCCTACTAAATATGTTGCTGAGGTAAATTTAACTTTAAACTTTCTACAAGTTTAAACAAATTTAAAATCCAAATAATAAAAAAAAAAACAACATTGCAGCTTTTGGGATGCGATTACAAAACATTAGTAAAATCCCTTACTCATAGGACAAGAGAAGCTAGTGTGGATGTAGTTGTTAGTCCATTGGATCAGGAAACGGCGGTCTATGCAAGAGACGCTCTGGCTAAGGCAATGTACGACCGATTGTTTTCCTGGCTCGTCAAACGACTTAATCGGTCGTTGAAATATAGCGGACGCAAAAATAACACAGTGATCGGCATTTTGGACATTTACGGATTCGAGATTTTCCAGAAAAACAGTTTCGAACAGTTATGCATCAACTACTGTAACGAAAAATTGCATCAGCTCTTCATAGAGTTGACTTTGAAGTCCGAACAGGAAGAGTACCATAGGGAAGGCATCGAGTGGCAAAATGTAGAATTCTTTAACAACAAAATCATTTGTGATTTGATTGAAGTGAAGCACACAGGTATTATTGCTATAATGGACGAAGAATGTCTTCGGCCTGGCGATGTATCCGATATGACTTTGCTGGCCAAGATGGACCAAAATTTGCAAGGACACACCCACTACTTAAGTCACCAAAGGGCTGATATTCAATTACAGAAGACAATGGGTAGAGATGTAAGTTTTTTTGTGTTTAATTTCTTTATTTTATTTGATCCTTAAGAAGTCATGGTTTCATCATCATCATCATCATCGTCTTTATTTTTGGGCACTTAGTGCCATAATATCGTCAAAAATACAAAAATAAAAATAATTAAATCTACTTAGTTTGCTTCTTTATAAAATAAAATAATGCATTAATTTGTTGCAACCAAAACCAAATATAGCTGATTACATCGAAATAACAGAACTCTAACAATATTGTTGCAAAATTTTCTAAATCAGCATGTTTTTTTTTTAAGGACTCCCAAGCATATAAAAAGAAATTACTATGCAAAAAAATATCATTTTTGTTAAAAAAAAGTATTTTTTAACTAAAAAATGAACAAAAAAAATCTTTTCAGGAATTTAAATTAATTCATTACGCCGGTTCGGTAACATACAACATCAGAACCTTCATGGACAAAAACCAAGACCTCTTATTCCGCGATTTGCGCGAAGCAATGATGACTTCTTCCAACACAATCATATCAACGGTGTTTTCTCAAAAAGAGCAAGAAAGCAAGAAACTGCCAACAACAGCCATCAATAAATTTAAAAATTCTCTTAACGATTTAATGGAGATTTTAATGAAGAAAGAACCCTCGTACATCAGATGCATCAAACCCAACGATTCAAAATTGAGTGACCTGTTTGATTCAAAATTGGTGGCGAATCAAGTGACTTATTTGGGTCTGATGGAAAACTTGCGCGTTCGAAGGGCTGGCTTTGCATTCCGAAGAGACTATTCGAAATTCCTCGAACGATACAAATCTTTGGCAAGCATCACGTGGCCGAATTACCATGGGCCAACTAGGGATGGCGTTGAATTGCTTTTGAAAAGTTTCGGATTGACAAATGAAGAGTACGCATTGGGCAAAACGAAAATTTTCATAAAATATCCGAGAAGTTTGTTCGAAATTGAAGATGCGTTCCAGAAAAAGAAACATCAAATTGCTGCCATCATCCAGTCAAATTACAGGGGACTGGTCCAAAGGCGCAAATATATTAAAACGAGGCTAAATATAATTCTGATCCAATGTTGGGTCAGAAGATTTTTGGCTCAAAGGCAACTGGAGAGGAGAAAAGAAGCTGTTGTCAAAATTAGACGGTATTTAGTTATTTTTTGTTATTTAAGTTTTTTAATTCAAAATTGTTTATTTTTTTTTAAAGATTTATTGAAGGATTTATAACACGCAACGGACCGCAAACTGATATCAACCAACGGTTTATACAATTAGCCAAAAAACAATGGTTACTAAGACTTCCAAAAGAGCTCCCTACAAATGTTTTACAAAATTATTGGCCGGATTGTCCTGGTAGCTGCAAGGAAGCTTCGGAAATACTAAGAAAGCTACACAAACTGCATTTGGCTCGCAAATATAGAAACGAAATTTCTGCGGAGAGAAAGCATCAGTTTGAACTGAAAATTTTAGCTGAAAATTTGTTCAGCGGAAAGAAAAAAGGATATGAGTCAACTGTTCCGTACTGTTTTAAAACAGAACGCATTCCTTACGAGGTGGAAGATTCTTTTAAGAAATTCTGCGCTACTTTAAATGGAGAAGTTCCTATGGTATGTTTTAATTTTAAAAGTTGGTTTTGTTAATTTTTTTTACACAAAATTTTTCTTGTTAGTATTCTACGGTGGCAACTAAATTTGACCGACATAAATATAAACCCAGGAAACGCATAATGGTCATTACAAATCAAAGTATTTACTTAGTGGAAGCCAAAGAGACTTCAAATAGTATCAAACATAAACTGCCTTTAAGTCAAGTCAAGTTTGTGGTTAGCAATGCGAGTGATAAACTTTTTATGATTAAATTACCGCAAGAACTTATAGTCAGTGATAAGGTAAGAGGGAACATTTTCAAAGAATTTCAGAAAATTAAATTATTCTATGACTTTTTGGAAATTACCCAGATTAACTAAAATTACATCTTTTTTTAGGGAGATATAATTTTAGAAGTACCACAGATTTTTGAGTGTGTAACCCAAGCAGCTGACATAAAAAACGATAGGAATTGTGTAGAAATTCAACAGGATAAGTCAGTTTTCCCGAAAAAATTATAATTATTTGTACTGATCACTTAAATTTTAGGATTGAACATTCATTTGGTAAGAAACAAGGAGTTATCGAAGTAAAAATCGGTAAGCCTGAATGCATCCAACGCGATGAAAAGACTGGTCATCTAATTATTGTAAGTAATGTAAAAATCAATGATCAAACAAAAAGTACCAGATTTTTTTTTTCAGATTACACAAGCTTAAAATAAACCTCCTTTTAAAATATTATAATCTAGTGAACATCTAATGTACTACATCATAATAAACTGTTCAACTAAATTATTATTTATCAATTTTATTGTATTTGTTTTAATAAATATTTACCAATAATAGTGGTTAAGTAATTATTTAATAAATATTTACATATTGTAATGTAAAAAGTAATTATATTTATGTTGGAAACAAGGAATATTTTATTTCATCTTACTGTGATGAGCTGCTACAGCCTGCTGGGGCCCTGAAAGGTTTCTCTTGGGTAAAGCCTGTTCCCTGATTTTCTTTTCAACACTGTTGTTCAGGCTTCTGGTAACTGCTTGCTTTAGTTTTTGGCTTTCTTTAACTGTAGTCTTCTTGGATTTCATGGGTTTATCTAAAGTAATGCAGATTTTCATAATAAAGCTAGCTGGGTTTAGAAATTTTAAGTGGGACTTACTTGCTCTTTGAGTAACTGCCTTGCCTTTGTTCTTTTTGGCTACTTTATCTGGGACTTTGGTTTTTACTTTCATTTTTCCTTGAGCCATTTTTTTAATTGCTTTTTAGTTTTAGGCGTTGGTTTTAATGAATGTTTGTTTAAAACTAGGGAAAAAATATAACATAAGTTGATGTAACCTCAATGTTTCACGCAGTTTTTCTTTTAAAGTTTTGTTGGTTGCTGGCATTTTTACAATTTTTTTAAATTGTTCCTTTTTCGAATTAAAAATTTAAAAATTAATTTATGATTTAAACTAAAGTTAGAGATTTTAAAATAGTAATATTTATATAAAAAAGCACTTCTTATAGAGTTTGATAATTGCACAAATTTTCTTTTTATGTTTTTTTGAACTTTGTTGACTTTGGTAACTTTTAATTTCCGTTAATTAATTAAGTATAATTTAAAATTTGAAGTCGATTTATATCAACATAACTTTGGGAATATAAGTCAAATAAAGTTCTAAAATGACAGTATAATTTTAACGTTTAAAATTCTCTTTACTTTTTAAATATAAAAAAATTCTGTGGTAGAAGAAAATGCCTTACAAAATTAGAAGGGATTATGGAGAAATTTCGCTCGTTCAACGCCAATCATTTTCCTATAAACCCGCAAGTGATTTGCAAAATGTTGACTCGATAACCGTTCCTTCCGTTTCTCTCCTAAGCGAATCCCGAAAAGTGAAAATTGAAAAGAAAACCAAGAAGAAAATCAAGAAAAAACGAACACCCAAAATAAAAAAATCATCAGTGAAAATATCAGCTAAAGTTAACAAAATTAAAATTAAGTCGAAAAAAGAACCGATAACGAGTTCAAAAAAGAAAACTGGACCAAAACAAAGTGAAAATTTTAACATCCGACTAACACCAAAAGCAAAACCTAATTTTGAGGTAAATCGATCAGATAACGATGATTTGCACTTGATGAATATCCAGGAAATGATGGCTACCAAGTGTGACTTCAAAGATAGTACAAGATTGCGATCGCCTCAACAATCGTCACAATCATTTTCGTCGAGCGACTTAAGAATTGTCGATTTCTGCCGTTATTTAGATGAACAATCTGGAGATTTTGCAAAAGATAAGTCAAACAGAAAGCCAACGCCACGAAGTTCTAAGAAAATACCAGTTTCCGAAAGAAAAAAACTCTCAAAAGAACGCCGAAGGAGCCAGATTGATACCTTCATCATCGATAATGAAAAACTAAGCGAGTTTGATTGTCCTGTTATTACATATTTCGATCATAAAAATGCAATGATGAATAAGCCAAAGAAAACAGCATTTCATTCAGCAACGACCAATAGATTGGAAGTTTTCATGCCGAAAGTGTCCTCATTGAAAAATTCCAATTCAGAAAATTTTAAAATTCATGGTAGCATTTCCTTTAAAATTATATCAAATTGCATTTTTAAAGAAGTAGCAAATATAAAGTCATAATTACAACAAACACTAATTAACATTTAATAGATCAATTTAAAAAAGCGAGATAACAATCAACCATTACTATTTATTACTCATGCATATACATATCGATTAATGTTGTACTTGCCCTAATGTGCTCTTTTTAATTATAATTTACTCATTAACAATGCGACACATTTCTGTCACTTACAAAAAAAAAACAAGTAATTAGCTAATTAATCATTCGTTGTTCTAGTTTCTCCGAACTGTTCTGCCAGGAATCTTTTAAAAAGGGCCCACAAGTTTAATCCATTATCGGAAGCAAGTTCCAAAACGGAAAATAAAATAAAAGCGTCGAAAACGCGCAAAAGAAAATTCGCGCTTTCTTTAAATTCTAATAAACCGTTGCTCAACAATAAC
>JASKGO010000085.1:0-15229 GCA_030556065.1 Holobus sp. GC000080
GAGCGTGTGCAGAGCTTAAGATTTCATTCAGCAAACATTTTTCACCCGATTGATTTTCCACTAGCTATATGGTAGCCGCATTATGCAAGTTTGAAAATGCAATTTTAATGCTGCCGAAGAGTTCCGCTTTATCAAGGAATTTAATCATTAATTTCTCCAGTGGCTAGGAGGATAATTTTCTGGCATCATTAATTTTTCAACAACGTTTTCTCTTATTAATTGAGTCTCCTCAGGGTCTGATTTATACAAAACTATTGCTACGCTATTAGCGTAATGAGTTTTATACTGTTGATTCGCATTTATAACTGCGATTTATTCATAAGGCAATCGATCTTTTAATAATGTTACGATTAGTTGCGATAATGCCGTCTCTGCATCGAGAGTAATGAACGTTTAAAGGTTTACCGTGATTTATTTATCGCAGCGGAGCAACTTTCGGAAGAAAGTTTCGCCTAGAAATTTCCTCTTAATAAATCCCTTGTAATATATACATATGGGTGTATATGTATACGGTGTACACATTCATATAAAATGTAGAACTTGGAATTCTCCGAGGAAGGCTTAAATTTAGTCGAAAAATATATATACGAGTATATTGCGTTAATTACTGTTTTGTAACTATGCGCGTTGCGGTTATTAAGGCTATAGTCGCCGTGCTGTTTTCATTAGGCAGAGACTCCGTCCGCTTATTGTTGGCTGTTGGTTGTTCCAGTAAAACCGACCGGTATCGAATTGAGCGGTGTCAAGAGCCACGTGGTGCAGGGTACGAACGTGCTGCTCATCTGCGATGTGTTCGGGGCAAGACCTGCGGCGGAGGTTAAGTGGTTCAACAACTCCGACCCCATCACGGACGAAAAGTTTATCCAGACGGAACCCCAAAAGATGGTGAGTACAGTCTTGTACATTTAATAACGCGGCCTGCGGGCCTAAGCATGACGAGACGGCGAGAATAAAGGCTGGGGATTTGTTTCGTGTAATAATAATAACTGATATGCGGTCTGCCATTGAGAGTTAGCCTATAGCCTGAAGTTAAAATGAAGGCGCCGGGTGCTTAATATTTTTATTGTCTAATTACACTTATAATTTTTTTCTTTTTTCATATTTTTATTTTTTTAATGAAAATTTACGAATAAAAAATTAGGAAGCAAATTATTTATTAATCGCCATGTTGGAAGTATGTAGTTGATTCATCAAATGATAGTTCTTGTGCTCCTTATTTGGTCGTTGTTCCCCTCAACCTATGAAGAATTGCATCACACGTGTGGATATTTTTTCGCCCTCGTGTTTTTCTCTCTCCGTGCATAGTGCCTCCGGGGCGCTACGACCTCTGCCACTGCATACCAACGAACGTAACAACGCAAAGACAATTTGCTTTATTAAGTTTTTGTTTCATCTGTGCCAGCGCTTCTTCCATACCGTACTGTGTATATAACTTTATTCTCTGTCTTGTATTTGCAATATATGTATATTTATCCGTCGCATATATATAGATATATACACATCCTATTTATTTAAGGCGAGCTGTACATAATGTATTAGGGATGGGAAACGTACGGTTTACGTCTTCTACAAGTGTTCCTCCTGAATTCTGATTTTATTACTTTTCTTCTTTTATTCCTCTATGTCATAAAATATAAAAGTTATCTTATCGTTTGGCGGTATATTGCCGTTGAAACCCATTTCCTTCATTAAATATAATAAGTTGGATTCCTTTTTTTTCTCCTTGTTTCTTCTGCGCGTATATGGCAGATGTGTAGGCTTTTATATATCCGATTTTAATATTAATAATTTCAATCAAAGAGGACGGTTTAATATTTTCTGTATAATGTTTTTTGGGGAATTTTCAGCCGCGGATTTTTTTAATTTACTTTTATTGAAATTATTACATGCAAGGGTACGAAAAAGCTTGAAAATTATTTAAATTGTAATCAGATAAAATTAATTATTTCAAAGCTTAATAAAAATTATTTTTTGAAATGAAATCTTTAGGTTGGTAAATTGATTGCTTTAAATTTATATTTTATGTTTACATTTAAACATTAAAAAAAAATTGCAAGATCTACTTGTTGTTTTAAAATAAATTACAAAGGTTTTTAAGTAGTTTTTAAAGCTTGTTTAAAAAATTGGTCCCCTTTAGTACCCTAAAATGTCAGGTTGACATTTTTTATTTAAAGGGATCTATTTAAAATTTAAAGGGTATAAAAATAATTTAAAAAAAAGAAAATATTCTTTTAATTGGCGAAATTAGTAATGTTAGTTAATTAATATTTTCATTATTTCTGTTTTCTCCTAATTTTAATTTTCCACTAAGGCAAAAGCAATGGTAAAAATTTAATTAGGCCAATAAAAAGCATGTGCGAGAGGAGTATTTCAAGCGTTCTTAGTATGCGCATTGAAGTTCCGAGCTTCGCTTGCAATTAATATAACTCTTAGTGCTGATAATAGAAGTTGACTTAAATGAAAAGATATGACTTAGAGAAGGGAGCGAGTGTAGGAGAGAGTATACGAGTACATTCAGTACAGGCACGGCCAGGAAACAATTCTTAATTTGCCGAGAATCTGATAAAGAACACAACTCTCTTTCCTCTGCTACTACTGCTGCTGCTGCTGCTTCCATTGCTGTTACTGCTACTCTTTTTTTTTCTTTTCCACTGTGCGCTTTCTTCTTCTTCTTCTTCTTCTTCTTACAACCAACTCAGTTCCATTCAACGCCGGGGTCTAAAGTAAGTGGTTGGTGGGCGAGAGTGGAAATCCCGGCGAGTGCATTGCCAACCCCGACGTTAAAATGCAGGGATTACGATGGAAAAAGGAGTGTACACGGCTAGCTCATTTAATTCTAACTAGTGTATTCTCTACGAAATTGCTCGGTGATAAGGCGAACCGATAATCGTAAAGCACAATTCCACATTAGCGAGGCATAAATTTGCACAGCGAGAAAAGTGGCTGCTGGTGCGGGGGGATGCGGTGCCGGTGGATGTAATTTTATTCGGAACTCGGCTCCCGACCAACGAATATACTACATTCCCCAATATCATAATTTAGATTTATCGAAGTAATTTGCGTTGCCTTTTAGGATATTCATTCCGCTTAAATTATGTCTCTCTTCTGCCTTGACCCTGCTGAAATTTAGATATACAGGTTGTTTTAATAATTTAATTTAAAACCATTATTTTTTCCTCTTTGTGATTAATTATATTTTTTTTTGTAAATTGTCTTTTAATTAAAAAAATCTAAATTTTTCACTGACAAAAAATCACTAAAATTTGAATTATTATAAGTATTATTACGAAAAGGACCTTTAAGAATAATCCTGTATATTAAAATAAGTGTGTGCGCATTGGGCACACGTGCGCTCCCTAATTTCTTGTTGGCTAATTAATTAATTTTCTCTTTTGCACGCCGCCCGGATAGCCATTAGTAACGAAAGTTATTCAAAACGTAAGTATCCATTACCGTTGCGTTTTATATTTATTCACTGTAGTGTTCTCCCTGTACTTTTGTTCGCAAATTATCCTTCACTTCTTGGACTTTAACGCGCAAAGCGGATCTTTAGAATCTTTTTAGATGAATGCAAATAAGTTACTTTTCGTGTTTTTTCAGCAGTTGTTGTCTTATTTTTATTTTTATTTTATTTTTTGCACTGCATTATAATAAATCATGGCTCGTCGTCGGAATTTGCATGGTCCTAAGAAAAGTTTTCATTTCCGGTCACGGGCTCGTGCTCATACTATTCCTGTCTGGAACTTTTATCATTTCGCTACGACTTAAGAATATAGCAAAGTTACTTTGTGTCTTATATATTTTTTTTTTTCCTCGGCGAGGCTATTCTTCGCAGCGAAGGCGCACATTTAAACAATTTATTGTTATTCATACGACAACTCTCGAGCTGTTTTTTTTTTCAGTGCGCTACACTTTATAAGGAAAATTATTTTATTATTTGCTTGTTTTTTCGCATAAAGAAGTTTATTTCTGCTTTAGGTAACACTTTTCATAAAGTTTTACTTTGTAAATTACCTTGCAGTTTATTTTAAATGTTTGTATAGTTTAGTTTAGTCATTATATTTGTCATACGGATTGAGTAATTATTTTGAGACTTAATTTAATAAGAATAGTTTTTAATTTAAAATTGTTTGCTTCGCAATAACAAAAGAAAACTAAAGGCAATTTTAAATTATTAACTAATGCAGTGAATGAGTTAAACTGGCATGTGAAGGCGCCGGACCTCTTTAACTAATTTAATTACTTTAAATGATATCAAAACCTAAATGGAAATTACGAATTATGGAGAAATTAGATTGCAAAATATTAAGTTACGTTTAAAACTTTATTTTTATTTGAAGTGAGTTGCGAAGGCGCCGGGAATTTGGCGCTTTTGACCAGTGCTTCAATTCTAATATTTTTCTTTGTAGAATTTTATTCATTTTTTGTTAATAAAACTTTTTTTTGTTATTTTAATTTGATAAATGTTATGTTTCTTATTACATTAACGCTTTTTGCACTCAAATAAATAAATAGAAGCATTTATTTGTGAGCAAGAAAAAAAACCGTAGAAAAAGGGGGCAAATTTGTGAAGAGACAGGCGGTCTCTTGCACATCGTTATTTTTCAGTGCTCAACAGTTACGATACGCGCTGCTGCTGTAATATATGAAGACGTATTGTTTGTTTGTTTTCAGCGCGACGGAACGTTCACAACGAAAAGTTCCTTGGTATTCCAAGCGAGCCGTTTCGAGAACGGCAACTCATTCCACTGTTACGCCGACAACAGTGTTCTTCGCGACCAGAAGGAGACTTCTCTGCACGAGGTGATCGTCATTGAAGTGTTTTGTAAGTCGCAAAGCGCTGCTCACGGTGATATCTGGGCCGTCGGCCACCTCTCGCGCCCACCTCTCAAATCTTACGTATAATTGGTAATTTTGTAGATCCGCCGGTCGTGACGGTCTCCCCGACTAATATCACCATGAACGAAACGGGCAACATCCTTCTTCTCTGCTCTTACGTCTCTAATCCGATGAAATTGGACGGCGTCGTATGGTAATTGCCTAGCAGCTAATTGTTTTCCGGTAAAACGGAACGGGGAATTCTCATTTATTCGCGGCGTTTTGCAGGGCGAAGAACGGCAAGAATCTCACGCTGAGTGCGGACAAGTACGAGGGCGGCACGACGGAGAATCCGCCGCTGATAATTAAGAATGTCACGCGCGAAGATATGGGCGAGTATACTTGCACGTGCAAGAACAGCGTCGGCTCGCAGGAGTCCGACGAATCGACCTTCTTGAATGTTCACTGTAATTATTATTCTTCCTAAACTAGCATTTAACTAATATGAGTAGTAGTGGTAGTAGTTGGATGTTGTTGTTTGTCCGTGCGGAAAGTTAGCTGCAACTTAATTTTCCAGTTACGCCGACCGTCGAAGTAACAATGGACCCTTCGACTCCCGTCAAGGAGAGAGACCGTACGAATGTGACGCTGGTCTGTAACGTTGTATCGGGCAACCCTTCGACCCTTTACAAGGTCCGCTGGTATTTGGGCGGCGAACTATTGAAGGAACTTCCCGACTGTAATTACACCACCTACAACGAGGACGGCGAAGGTGAAGGCAGCGGCGGTCAGTTCTGCGGCATCGACCCGAGCTTCATCAGCTTGGAGAGCGTGGTCGAAGGAATGGCCGGCAACTATACGTGCCAGGGAATGAACATAGCCGGATGGGGTCCGGAGTCCGATCCGACGGAACTCATTGTCTACTATCCGCCCACGCCGGCCAAACTGCGTTTCACGCCATCGAAAGTTATCAAAACGGCGTCCGTTACTTTGGACTGCACGGTCGATCATCCGGGACGACCTGAGAATACGACCTACTTGTGGTATCGCGGCACCTATCAAGTGCCCGACGTAACCACCTCTAATTGGACCATCTCGCCCGTTCTGCTCGAGACGAAGAGCAATTTCACGTGCATCGCCACCAACGAAGGCGGCCAAAGCGATCCCGCCACCGTCTTCATCGACGTTTCCGCTCCGCCGGCCTTCATACAGAACCTGTCGCCATATCAAGGGGTCCTAATGTCCTCGAAGAACATTTCGCTCACTTGCCGCGTCGAGTGTTCGCCGCTATGCTCCGTGACGTGGTATAAGGACGGGCAGCAGTTAAACGTGCACGATAATCCGCTGTATTACGTGAAGACGGCCGTTTTCCCTCCGGATTTGCGCAAAAACGATTTCGAATCGGTCGAATCCACTCTGGTAAAATTAAGTGGTCCTTAAGGACAGGCCTATAAACTAATTCAATTGAATTTAGGTGTGGAACATGACCGCTTGGCCCGGCGAAATGCTCGATCGCACCGCTCCCAATTCCAATTACACTTGCCAGAGTTCTCCGAACGGCATCGGACCCGGAGTGAACTCAACAATTGAAATTGCCGTCGATTGTACGTATCTTTCAATAATTCTTCCTGCTCATCGACTTTTATTTATCTCTCCATTCTTCATATTATTTATTATTTTTTTTACTTTTTTTGCCATTATTTTTGTGATGATTTATCCATTTTTTCCATTCGATGCGATGTGATTTTATGTGCGGTACTTCTTTTTATTGCACTCCCTTTAGATCCTCCAGAAAACCTGACGGTTTCCAATCGAGTGGTATCCGTTATGGAAAATCACAAGCCGGAGCGGGTAATTTGCAGCGGCAAAGGACATCCGGCCCTGAATTACATGTGGCGGCGCGACGGCTCGCCCGAACCACTTTCCAAGACGCACATATTGAACTTGGGCGCCGTTCCCCGCTCGGCCTCCGGTAAATACGTTTGCGAGGCCACCAATCGTCACGGCACCGAGACGACGAACGTCTACCTCAACGTCCAATGTAAGTTTTCCCTCATAAGACACTGTCGCGACGCATCTCACACGCGTTACTTCAACCCCTAACGACCACCGTTCATACACCGTGCCGTGTGCCGTTACCTTACCACCCCCGTCTCGTTTGATTTAATTTAGACGCTCCCGGCTGCACTATCGAGACGACCGAATTCGAGGGCGGTTCGGCACTGGAGTGCACCGCTCATGCCAATCCGCAAGAGGTGACCTTCACCTGGAAAATCAAAGGGGAGAACGAGACCGTCGACGGATCCATGTTGGCGCAACGAGGGCTGAAAGGCTATCTCAAATTGGATTCGAGCGTCGATTCCTTCAGGACATATCAATGCTTCGTGAATAACTCAGTGGGGATTAGTTCGCCATGTGAACGTGATGTAACTGGTAAGGAAGACCTCGCATTATCTCCACTCTCTCATATTTGTTTGTACACATGTATTTACTATTACTTATCACATATATCACTTATACATACATCGGTATATTTATTAAGTTAGCGACTCCATGTTGTAGTATATACTAAAGTAACTGGCATTTTTATATTTACGTGCAGCTTACCAGGAGCAAAGTAGTCAAATCGGAGTTCAAGGTAATAGAACATTATTTCCTTGTGGCGCAGCATGTCGCATTTCATTTGTAAAATTGTCTCTTGCACAAGAAAAGCACGAATGAAGCCAATTTACACACACTTTACTCCTGGATAAGGAAAAGCGCAAGAAATGAAAATGTTTTTCGCTCCTTATAATCGAGTCCTTCCACCAGGATTTCTGTATATTTCCCTTTTGCAGGCGTTATACCTTGGTGGAAGCAGTTCACCAATGAGAATCTTATCGTGATCATTGCGACCATAATCGGCCTCATCATTTTCGTTATTATCGTCTGCATCGTTATCATCATAGTTTGTAGGAGAAAACGCGCCAGCAATAAATGTAAGTCCCAATCTTAACAATACCTGTTAATTAACATAAATATGATAAATCTAATGATTTTTTTTCTGTGTGTGTGTGTTTGCTTTCTCTACTAATCAATGCAGATGCTAACGCAGTAGAAATGGAAGAACGTGAAAAGTAAGTAATAATAATGTTTTATCTTTGATTTTTCTTATTTCTCTCACAAACTTTGATAAAAAAATCCATAGGGAACTGGTTATTTCCTATTTCACGTACTAACCCGGCATCATCAAAATCAAGGGAAAACTTGTGCAATAAAACTGCTGCTTTGTTGTTTTCTTTTATGCTCCTTTTGGCTTTGGCCTTTTATTTATTTATAAAATTTATTTCTCTATAGTTTCGTCCATGTCTTACGTGTTTATTAGTGCTAAATGTGTTTAGTAGTAATTAATTAAAGGTAAGAGTGCGCAAATTTAACAAATTTTCCACTTGCATTTTGCTTTTTTTGTTTGTATTATTGTATGTGCGTGTTCGCTGTTTTACTTCATTTTTGGTGTCTTTAGAAGTTTATGGTTTTCACCCGCGGTTTACCTTTCATTTGCATTTCTCATGTTTTATCATTTTAATCGCACCGCAGTTAGTTATTGCACATAAAACCGTTTTAAAATGCAAGCGGACGAAGAACCAATTAAGCGAATGATCTAAACGTCTTATAAAATGCAGCAAAATGCTGAGTGGCCTTTTAGTCTGCCTGCACACGTGGCAGAAATGGTGGCGCGAGGGTTGGTGAAAAGTTAATAACGCGTAAAAGAGTACTCTCTACTTACATTATTCATGTACATTTTATAATGTTGTCCACCTCTCACTATACGTACACGTATGGTTACTAACTCGATGGTGAAATAACTCCGTAGGTTCCTCTGCACTCAAAGTCCTGACGTATTAGGACTTCCTCTCGTGCCTTGCGGTAGAGTAACATATTTGGGTCGACAAGGTAGTTGAAAACTAACAATCTAAGCATGCTAGAGTTAGCTAGTTAAGTGGCCGTGTAGCTTTTTGCTGCCGAGTGCAAGTCGTATTTTGTCACGTATCACCTTTTGTTTTGCCACAATTATCCGCCCCAGGCCAGATGGACAGTCGCCGGACACGTCAGGTACTAAGTGGCCCTTGAAACCCGGCGTCCTGCTGCATGTTAATAAGATGCATAGCTTGAGTCAATTAGCGCCAACGCTTGCATCCGCCAAGCAGTACAAGATGACTTCGGTGCCCGTGAAGCCGGTCCGGAGGTCCGCTCCAGCGCGTGCAATCACGCAGAGCAGGGTGTCGCTGGGGCTCGAGAAAGTCAAAGATCTGTTGGGATGCGGCAGTCACAATTCGTTGCCTTTTGGTGTCTACCGCGGATCAGCAGGAGGTAACTTTCCTTTCGGTTTTATTTAAAATTAAAAGATTTTAATTAATTTCTTGCAACATTTTACATTATTTATCATCATTATTAAATGCATGTGTGTGCTTTGTTTTGTCTTTTCTGTGTAGTAGTGACGTTTAAAAAGTTCAAAGATTGCGCCAGTCCAACCGAAGCGGAAATTTCAGGCAACAGGAAGAGAAAGAAGCCGGGACTACGTAAGTGGCTTCGCTCTTTTCGTTTTTTATGTGCTAGTTTTCACTGCTATCTCTTACATTATTTATTAGTTCTCGTTTGCTGCGAACTATACTCATGCTAAAAAAAAGTACAAGAAAATTATCCGTAGTCGTGTTTATTTATACGTATTTGTTCTTTCGATATGTGAAATTAATTCACCAAAATGAAATAATAATTGAAAAGAACTAATGGGAAAAAAAAAGTTATGACAAATAAAATACAATGCGGACTTAAATTTTTGCGGGGGATATTCTCCAATAATTCCCTTGTTTTGACTTTCAGCACCGAACCAGTCCTCTACACCAGATAAGGGGGGTTTGGGGGCTGCTCCACCGGGTGGCGGTACAGCAGACCCCCATACTGATCCGGACAAAGGTTTTTACGAGAACCTGCCGTTCCACGGGATGCAAAATCCGCCAAATAAAGTACGTACATTATTCACTCCGTTTTCGAATCGCTCCCGCATGGATGTATTTGTTTTTCCTCTTTTTTTTTATCTGTGTTTATCATTACTTTAGCCTTATTTTTTGTTTTTTGTATTTACAGTTTTTTTGTTTTGTTTTTTGTGTTCTTTCAGCCGGTTTCTGTAATTTCTCCAATAGTACAAGGCAATCGCTTAGCGTGTTCAGCATCCACGAAATCGCTTATCGCTGACCCCGCTAGCTGCATCAGTAATCAAAAGAAAATTCAGCGCAATCAATCATTTCACGGTTTCCAAACTTATCGCATGTATCCTAACCCGTTCGGCGGCGGCGCTTGGTACCCCGTATGGCCGTCGCAATTTCCTCGACCGCCCGCGCAATTTTCCAATCCGAATCTTCACTTTATACCGTCGATATTTTATAATTTGCCGCCAAGTTTCAAACAAAATACCGGCAGTTATACCGTTGGCGCGATCCGCACCAATCCTCAAGCGAATCCTTTCAATTATTACGGTCGTGTGCAGAGTCAAAGTAATTTAACGAATCCGTTCGTCGCGGGGGCCGCCAATCAAAGCGCCCGTGTCGTGGGCAGAAACGAACATAAACGCGACATAAGACGCACCGCATCCGGTATAAATCTCGCGGCCGGTGACGCGGATATGTACAAAAGCGACGCCGCAATTAATGGCGTCGCGCCGCATAAGAACGACGCGAAGCGTTTCAATTCTCTCGAAATCAAGAAACACAAATGCTATTCACCTACATTTTACTCGATGCGGTGCAAGAAGCATGCCAAGAAGCGACCCGTTATTTACGCGATCCCCAAAGTAAACAAGGCCTCTCCTTCGGAAAGTGGCGGTGCGAGCGCAAAGCAATTTCTAGACTTAACCGATAGCATACAGATTCTGGAGCAAAATTCCGAAACGGAAAACAATGCCGGCGAAGCGGAGGAGCCGAGTGGAAACGGCGAAACTTGTAGTTCATTCCGTAATAAGCCACCGGCGGCGGAGGCGGCTAAGCCGTCGGAGAGTTCGGTAATCCCCACGCGGGTCGAGATCCACAACCCCAAAATTTTACCTAAGATTAGCGACGTCACGCCCAAAGTGAATCCGACGCCGCCGACAGTTAAAGTTAGTCCTAATTTCGTGAAACCGAAAACGGAGAGTCCCAAAGGCGCTTTGCAGCAGCAACTCGAGGCAAAAATTAAAGCCAGCGCCCAAAAATCCGATCTGATGATGAACAGTTGCGCGCTAGTTCAGAGAGCGCTAAGTCAGACCTCTTTGAATCAAAGTAACAGCTCTTTAAACAAATTAGATAGCATTAAAGGCAGTTGCAACTCTTTGAATTCGAGTTCGGGCATTGCTAAGAAAAAGTTCAAAAGCGCCGCCGATGAAATACCCAACCAAACCTCCGCCCCCGCCAACTACCCTGCTCTCAATATGTCAATATCCAATGATAGAAACTCGGAAAGCGATAATGCAGTACCGAAAATGCCTTTGCTGGATTCGCATAACAAATGGAATGCCATTAATCTTACTAATGCCGAAAAGGTGTGTTTTTTTTTTCGCTTTTTTTTTTAATTCATTTGATTTAATTTATACCTAATTGTTATTTGCTCATCAAATTATACTAAATGCTTTAACCGCCGCCCGAATTAATTGCAGAACTCCTTTTATACATTAACAACTCCGCACTTAAAACAGTTAGCGCCTAGTCATCAACAATACTCATCAGCTACAATACCCCATCATAAGCACATGAAGCTCATTCCGAGATCGCTTTTCCAAGACCAGCAAATCAGCAAAAGCAAGTCGTTCTCGTCGAAGTCGAAAAAGCACTTTCAAATACCGTTGCAAAAGTGCCACAGCTTTAAGTTCCAAACTGCAGAGAGCTATTTCCAGCCAATAAAGAACATTCACGAGGAGAACTTTATGCGAAACGGCTACATATCGGACTTGGGTCCCAATTATCCCGAGTCCACTGTTCGTCATCGCAGCAAAAGGGACAAGCCGAACGGCGGCGGTCCGTTGGTGCTGCGCCGTCCTGACGAAGACACCACTCAGTTCCAGGAGAACGTGCACAATTCGGTGCAGTTGCAGTATCCGCAGCCCGTTATCGGCAGGAATCCCATGCCTAAAGCCAATGGCGTCGTCTACGCCGATCTAGACATGACTCCCAAAAGTAAAAAGGCTAACAGGGACGCGAAGGCGACTTCCAGCTGCAAAGCTCCCAAAGCTAAAGCCAAGACTGAATATGCGACGTTACAATTCAACGACGTTGGACAGGAAATAGATGTTTAACAATTAATTTTCTATCGCCCATTGTACTACTAAAGCACACTAATTTTACTTCCTCTAATGGATACTAACTAAGGTGCGTGCTTTTTTTTGTTTGTTTTTTATTTGTTGTTTACCACTCCTTTATTTGCAATAATCATATCAAAATACTTGTTCTTTAGCAAAAATTCTTTTAAAGAAAAATATTCAAATATTTCAAGATTTTAATATCGGTTATAACTTGCGAAAATTTGAATTCAAAATTTATTTCTTAAATTCTTCAATATAGTTTACACAGGTCCACACAATTTTTGGGCCTGGGTTCTGAATATGAAATTTTAGTGTATTCTTCGTCGCTGATAAGGGAAAAATCTACTTTTTTATCAAAGTTTGCTTTCGTGAAAACCAGAGCAAAGCCGAGTTTCAAAATCTTAAATTAAAAAATTGCCGATTTTATCATTATTTCATTTGAAATTACTGCCAGAAATATTTTTGCTCATCTTCAGAGTTATTTTATTCGAGAAAAATGAACATTAATAACATTCAAATATAAAATTAAAAGCAAATAGCTAAAAATTGATTATTTGCTATGATCTTTTTTTTGTATGGACTTTCTCGTATTGTACCTCAAATATGATCACTTATTAAATTCGTTGTACTGTTTAGTTTTCACTATTATTTCCTATTAATTGTAGGATTTATTGATCTTTTCTGGTAATCCAAAAGAAATTATCATTTATTATTATTACATAATTTTTAAGGGGGCGGTGTCTGCACTTACAGCGATTGTGCAGGAAGTGCCTCATTTCTATCAACTTTACTCAAAAGTCAATCATTACAATTTTTTAATTTTTGCTCTTATTTTATAGAGCATACTGTTCTTTAATAAATTCAATTATAAGATTTCTATTTTTGTTTTCCGGAAATAAGATTTAGATGCATGGCGCCCATTTATACAGCATAAGAAAAGCGAGCACAATATATAAGTCAATTTTCATCAAAAGTTACCATTTTTATTTCTTAATTTTCACTTTTATTTTATAGAGCATATTATTCTTCCTCAAAAACAAAAATAAAATTTCATTTAAGTCTTTTTGGTTTTCCTGAAATAATTTTTAACTACGTGGTTTCTTGGGCGCCATTGCTAGGGCAAGGGCAACATATAAATCAAATTTTATCCAAATTCACTATTTTAATTTTTCTTTTAATTGGTCTTATTTTATAGGGCATATTATCCGTTAATAAAATCCGAAATAAAAATTTAACTATGACTTTCCGATTTCCCGGAAATAATTTTTAAGTGTGCGGCATCGACTCCTATAGCCCTTGCTTACCTTGTATTATATTTATCGACGTAAAATAGAAGCAAAAGCAAACTTTGACGAAAACTAAAAATAAATATTTTAGTGTCTTCTGACACCCAATATACGAAATCATACCTTAAAACAGAAAGTCATCAAATAAAAAATTGTGTAGGCCTGTGAGTTATTTAATTGCAACAAGGTGGTGATCGATGTGTGTGTTATATGTTTTAGACGAACGGAGATCCATCAGCCACAAGTGATACTTACATTTTCTAGCAATTAAAAAGGTAACTAACATTACTATTCATCATTAGATTCCCTTTCCAACAATCGCGATTCATTAAGAACGGTGCATGCGAATAATATAATGCTATAGGGGAGGGCGCCGAATAATTTTACAAGGAAGAAGATAAAGTGCTTGCTTTTGATGTGTTTTCTTACACATCATTAAGCTAACGTGACTCCTAGGCTTATCATTCTGGCAATATAGATACTGACACAGAGAATGAAGAAAAAAAGGCCGTAGCTCTGTTTTTAAATGCGCCCTAAATTTTTCAATGATATCTTGCAAAAGGTTTATCGCGCATTACCGATTTTCTCGTAAAATCCATTTTAATATGTTGTTTTTCTCTCTTAATTTCAGCCCTATCGCAACGAAGCCGGTGACTTGGAATATGCTGATGTCGACTACAGATCTTATGGTCCAATTAACTACAAAGCTGCTTCAATATTGGCTGCAATGAATAGGAAGAATAAAAGCCAAGAGGACAAAGAATACGACGATTTGCTCTAATTGATATTGCACCAATTTATGTTTATTGTCGATCCTCTTTACTCGTTGATTTAAGCTCTTACGAATTTAGTTCTAATTCCTATTTATTATTATTGTTATTTTCCGTTGCTGCCACCAAAGATTTTGCAATTTCTGTGCCAAAGTTTACTTTCTTATTTTTACGCGTCGGCTAATTATTTTTCTCATCGGTATCGATCCCATCAATTGTGACGTCCAACTAATTGTATTACTTAAGTAATATTTATAATATGAAAGGAAGCACTAATGATGCAACAAAATCTTGAATACACTTTTATTACTTAATTAAAACGAAACTAAATGTACATTATTAAAGTTAAAGATATTTATAACAATTTATTACTAACTAGAATGTTTGTGTAGTTTTAATTCTCTATTATATAATGATAAATTGTAGATATTGTAAAAAAAAATGAATTGCAATAGATAATAATAAAATTAAATGGTTTTTCTTTAAATGTTAGGATGATGTTAAACTATCAGAATGCTATCAGCTCTGTTCAGAGCTAACAATTGATACAAACAATAATAATAATAAAACAAACACTTTATCGAACGATAACAGCTCTTTTCAGAGCTAATAATTGCTATGAACAATGTTTATAACAAAAAAGGCACTATTTCAAACGTTAAAGAGATTTAAAATTTAAATAATTAATTCAAACTAGTGGACAATCACGTAGGCAACCCAATTTGCATCGTTAACAACTGAAAAACCACCCCGCAATTAATTCAGTTTACGGACATTAACGTAGGCAATCTTATTGGCATCGTTTATTCCTCATACTACTCCTCGCGTTTATGTGATCCTAATACAAATCCCCGATTTCGTTAAGTTTCGAATTTTTTGGAGTTTTTATTTGAAGGAGCGCGCGAAAATAAAATTTCGGTTGGAAAATAGAGCGGGAATTTAAATTTCAATTTATCTCCTCGAACTTATTTACTCCTGATACAAATCCCCGATTTCGTTAAGTTTCGAATTTTTTTGAGTTTTTATTTACGAAGCGCGCGAAAACTAAA
>JASKGO010000086.1:0-12988 GCA_030556065.1 Holobus sp. GC000080
TAGTAATTAAATGAGTAAAAGTGAGAAAGAAAAACCCCACATAAATATCAGTAACTCCGGTAACTCCTATTTACTGAGAAGTTAAATTTACTGAAAGGTGAATATACCGGCCCTAAACCATTTAATTATTGTTTTCAATTAATTTAATGATTTTTATCAACAAAAAGCATTTCAACGAATTTATCCATTGGGGTGCCATGCAAATGCTTGCACCGAAGCAGATCTATATTTGTCTGTGCCAGCAAAGTTAAACAATGTTGCGATGAGTTATGATTCTTCCAGAGGGGAAAGAGTAAATTTATTATGACGACAAGGGGATATATTTTCCAACTATTAATTAACAATGAAAGTGCTCAGCAAATGAATCCCAATTTATATCCAATTAGTTAACCTGGAACTTTTTGCAAATTATTTTAATTTTAACTCAAACCGTTAACAGAAAGCAACAAACCCTTTTATTTTACAAGTTTAAGTTTATTTTTTATATACTCTTTGAAGCGATCTATTGATTTGCTACTTATTTACATGGAAAAAGCTTTGCGTTGGCATTTAAAAATAGGGAAAACGGCTATTAAAGTTTTAAACTTGCATCGTTATCTTTATCGCATTAACATTCCTTCGTTAATGAAACTGTCAGGACTTTGAAACAGCTACATTTCTCCTGACATAAATTTACATTTGTTCAATTCTATGACTACTTTAAAGTTCTTTCTTTTTTCTGTCTTCGCTAAGCTCCACGTGGAATTTACATACTGTTACCGGAATTGCGTAATATAATTTTGCAGATACGTAATAATTACGCTCGTGAATGTTACGTAAAGTACCTGCCTTCTGTTGAAATTATGCTTAGTACGTTCGATATATAATTAAAAAATTCATTTGTTGTTTCGCTAATTATGCTTATGTAAGCGTTTTAATAGTATGTGGATATACGCGAGGTAATTAATTCACATCTAAAGGAGGCGAAGCTTTATATGGTTGTATAAACTCGAGTAATCTTAGAGGATTATATTATAATAGTGTATGTACCTTAACTAATACTGCAATATTGTTAAACAAGCACTGCATTTATATTAAGATCTGTAAGCTCAGTTTGACTTTTACGATTTTACTGAAGCATCTTAATGAATCTTGCAAGCTACTTCGGAATTCATTAAGCTTCCCAGAATTTGTTTATAATTTCACTCTTGTAAATACATTCAAAATTTAAAAAATCAACAATTAAAAGTTAATTTAGCAGCAATTTCATATTAGATTTATCTAAAAAAAAAATGTAGGCATTTTTGAACCACTTGGAATAATTCCGATTAGTGATAAATCGATAGATTTGTTAGTCGGTGTCAAGAAGTGATATAATTAGATAGATTTAGTATACCTGAAGGAATTGCTTTGAATAATATCGTTGAGCATTTGATACATGGATATTGCATTAAAGCTCTGGAGACTATGTTTACACCGAAATGTGATTTTCGGATTTACCAATTATATCAAAATCGCATTGCAAATATAAAAAAGTGTATGGTACATTTAATTCTTTATTTATTTATGCTTACGACGTTGTTATAATGAAAATATCAGTAAATTTTGAAAAGACTAATTTTTAATTTGAGTTATTATAAGTTCAGTTAAAAATTCAATGAAATATTCTTCTTTTTCAGAAATTATTTAGAAATTAGAATAGAAATTATTGGCAGAAATTAATCAATTATTACAGTAATGATCTGCCTCCATTCCTTAAAAAATTAGTTGATGTATTTTTCATTATCGAATTCGTTTTTTAACAGTTTTTAATTTTTTTTTTTGGTTTTCAAAGTATGGCATTAGTCAATCACTCAATTTATCAATTTTTCACCTATTCCCATCACAAAAGTTTCTTTAAGAATGGTCACATGGTCGCAACTCCTTTTTTGCTTGTCCATAATACGTTTGCTAACGGTTATCTTCCAACAGTACCTTAAGACATTCTGTATATTGACTGCTAAAAATTGTCAGATGATTAAATGAGGATTTTTAGAAAAGTCATTGGTCTCCCAAGAAGGCGATGAAAAATAAAAATTTAAATTCAAATTAAAGTGAATAAAATATTAATAAAAACACTGCATCCTGTTAACAATAAAACTAAATTGAAATATAAACTGAAAACATTACATATTAAATATTATTCTAATTTGGAGAAATATTGGTTTCGCTAGTTTTCACAAAAAAGAAAATTACGACTTTTGACAAATAGGACTTCATATATTTCGGTATATCCTCAATGACAGATATTTAATTTAATTAAATAAAATAAGTCCTAATTTTTTCGATTTTTATTTCAGTTTTATAAATTACACTAAAAGTTATGATTTATTTTATGAACGCTCAATATCCCAAATGTTTTCTTGCAAAAGTTCCTTAAGAAATTGTCCTTATTGATTACTAAAAATTGTCTGCCATGAAGGAAATTTAATTAGGTTTTTAATAAACTTAAAATTACTTATAAGTTGTTTTAAACATTGGCACTTAAAATTAATTTCAGTGAAATAGAAGAAAAGCTGATACCAAATAAAAAATATGTGATCAATAGATCATTCATATTTTTAATTTCAAAATTTTGGAAATATAGATTTGGAATATGGATAAATTTTGGAAACGTTATAGAACGCATATTATATAAATTTTATTACTACCAATTTATTTTAACCAAATGAAAGTATAAAAAATATATACAATAATATGCATTAAATGCTTAATTGTTTTTTGCTTAATATTTAGACTAATAAAAAATGTATTCTTTCATAAGATATTTCATAAAGAAATTAATTAAAACAAAAGTATTTCAGTATCAAAAATGAAAGAACGAGTAGTCGAACAAGAAATATAATAACAGATAAAAATTTCATTTATTTCTCTGCGGCAAAATAAGAGTAGAAAAAAATGTTATTGAAAAAGAAAAAATATATATATAATAAAAATGAAAGGCATTTCATTTGGGCTTTTGGTTTGATATGAAATTATGCACATACCCGGAATAAATTTCTTACATATCCCGGAGGAAATATAGGTGCCACACAACTGCTTGCTCTTAGCTATACCGGAATCCAGTTAAACTGAACTCGCAGTCTGTCTACTCAATATTCCCGAATTTCAATCCCGTCGGGATAAATCGGTAGCGGTGACATGACTTGTATAATAGCTTTGGTGCATTCGGAGCCCTTAGCTGCCAGTCACGTCATTCTAAACACCACGGACGTGATTTATATTGCACACCTTGCTTTTATTCCAACCGGCTAATTTTTTTAATCAGTTTACCAACATTATGGTCCCTGTATACAGTAACATGCTGTGTACTATCCCTTTTTCAACGGATATATTCTAAGCTAAGATGGGATTTTAGGGGTTAAATTGAATAAGTACCTTTAATTCCTTTCCTGTTAAGAGCTCTCATTACTTTAAGTGCATACTAAGTCTCTATTAGTAAAATTTACTTCTTTGAGCGGCAAGAAGTAAGTTAATTAAAGTTACCAGTTTCTTTTGAATTGCTTTTTCCAGTTTAAAAATGCATCCATTTAAGTTTTAAATGTGTTTTTAGTGTTTCTTTCAAAAAATTAACCTTAATTATTTCAAATTGCTTGAAAAAAATATAGTTAATTGTGATGTGAAGGCGCCGGGGATAGGCAAAGAACTTATGGCTATTAATAAGATTATAATCATCAAAAAATTCTTCCTTTTTCGACTTTGTATTTTTATATAGAAAAAGAAATATTTATTGTTATCTCTTGCGAAAATTAATAGAAAATGCTACAAAATGCGGTTTAAGTTTTCAATGGGTTCTGTATATTTATTTTCTACTCTTCTCAATTCAAAAAATTTAACTTCATATTTTCAACTTATCAGAAAAAAAATGAAATTGTGATATGAAGGCGCCGGGCATAAGCCAAGAACTTATGGCTATTTCATTTATTCTAAGATTATAATAATCTTAATTTGTCGCTGCTTCTATTTTATATAAAAAGAAAAGATATTTTTTGTTGTCTCCTGCGATGCTTAATAAAAAATGCAGCAAAATGTGGTTTCGCAATTAAGGTTAAAATCTGTTTTAAGCTTTTCTTTATAAAGATTAACCTAATAATTTCTTATTATAAGAAAAAATGTGATTTGGATGTGAAAGCGCCGGGTAAATGCAAAGAACTTATGGCTATTTTATTAATAATATTATAATCATAATAAAATTCTTCCTTTTTTTGTCTATGTTTTTTTTATCACATCGAAAAAAGAGAGATTTTTTGTTATCTCTTGCGATGCTTAATAGAAAATGCTGCAAAATGCGGAATTTATGCATTCGCGTAGGTCGCAGTGGAGTTGGCGGAAACGAGAGTCAAGTTCCTTTTTTCGGCGGTCGTTTGTGCAAAGGGTAATCGTTACGGTTGAAAAGTGTTGCTGCCAACTCGCAGCTTATCCAGCGAAAGCCAACAAAAACATAAATGATTTTCATCCTTTGTTCCGCGGTGCGTTGCACGGAATGACCATTTGATGATGTAAATAAAAATCGCTGCCATCCACTTCAATTCAACTGCGCTCGTTCGTCTCTGAAGTGCTTGTTTTCCCCGTATAAAGTATTGTTAACAAGCAATAATACCTAATTATTGTAATAAAGTTTGCGTTCGGCGCGGAAAGTTGTAAATGAGTGTGTTTCGACAGAACGTGTACCAACTTCGCACTTTGCAGGTTATTGAAAAAGTTTGCCGGGGCAACAACACTTTAGTACTTGGCTCTCTTTTCTCGTTACCGCTTTTGCATTTCAAGCAGGTTTATACGTACTTAAAAAACTAAAAATATAAAACAGCTTTTTAGTTTTATTGTATTAGGAAATTTAATAAAAGTTTTTGCGAAAATTTTCATGCATGACCAGCACGCAAGCACTTTCGGTCCTGTTTGACCGTTCGGCAATCAAATCTACACTGCCGAACGAAATGTTTATTCTCCAACTTTATAAACTAAAAGCGGTATTGTTCAATAGCATTCAATGCAATTTAATATAATATTGCCTTCGAACAACAATCACAATATTCAATCTGTTTTATTTAAATAAGACACAATAAATAAATGTTTGAAACTAATTTCCTTCAATTTCTGAAAAAGAAAAGAAAAATGTAAAACGAAATTAGAAGGAGATATCACCGCTTAGCAAAACGCTGAAAGTTCTGATGGACAAAGAAACGAAAAACGACGGCTGCTTTAAAAGTCGTAGAGACAAGACAATTATAATAAAGTTCCATCGTAATTTTACATGTTATTAAAGCTTCTTTGGCAGCAACCTGTCTGAACTATGGTAAACTTGCTCGCCTGCAGTATAAATTCCGCATCTGCAATGCAGGCCCGGTTTCCACAGTAATGCAAACACCATGCTGTGTAAATTACACAAGAAATTTTCAGCTTTGCTTCTCAATATTGAACGACTCGATATATTTTCTCTGTGTTTCCTTGTTTTTTATAGCAAAATGTTCGCACTACTTTGATTTGCATATAAAAGATTTCCGAGTTTTACTCTAAAAGTACTTAGAAATTAAAATAAATATTGATTTTTGGTGGATACTTGAAGTGTTGAACGTACTCATCTAATATTACTGGCGGTGGAATATAAAAATAATTTATGCATTGCTGCATTTTCGAATGCACCTACGCTACGAATATCCCAGCAGTATATTTCCTGAGTGTGCACGATGCACTTTTCGAATTTGTGCCATTCGTTTTTGCGGCGGATATTACTAAATTTTTGTACTTTTAAATACAAAAATATTCCCTGGGATTTTCGCCTTCTTTTCATCCACCGCAGAAAATTTGTCGAAATAAATGAATTGCAAAGCAGAGGTTCTGAATTTAATAAATATGCAAAGCACTTTTGGCAACGACTATATTGGATTATTGTTTGCACATAGTCTTGGAGAAATTAACTATAAGAGGTAACTTAATATGTGGGCAATGCCTTCGCGTAATTTCATTAAACATGTATGAAGTTAAACAAGATCCTCGACACTTGAAATGGTTCGTTAATAAACTCGAAGTTTGCGAAATTCTTCGTGCAAAACTGCGACATTGGAATATGCTGCAATATATATTGGAGGGATTCTTTGCCGGAAAGCTGCCGACTTTATAATGGCACATCTACGAACAGAAACTATGGGCGGAAGTAAATTCTTCTATTTTGTTTAGCAGCTAAAGGTGTTATCGCAAATCCAAAATAAAGGATTCGGTTACGCGATCCGTCTAGGTTGGGGGGATATTGAAACTCGGGCCCAAAGTATTCGAATACATTTAGGTATAGATTGATATAGTGCAGAACGAAACCCAGAGATATATATCAATATGTCGGCCTCAAAGAGACGATATATAAGCCACTTAAGCTTATCCCCAATATGTTCTCTGCATATCTCCATTTATACTTTCTTCGCGGTTCAAATACACTCGCAGCTTTTTTCCTCTATCTCTCTTAATACCATTGATCTTAATGTTAAGGTCAATAAGGCTAACAGCATTTATTACAACAAGCTTAGATTCTGTTTTTTCTTTGCTTTTTTGTGTTTAGTTATTTAAGAATGTCAATGGAAAGTTACTTAAAAAAAAATCAAGAGATTCAAAATTAATATGTTTTATTTAAAAAAAAAATAGGCTAGGAATAACACGGCTTTTCAAAAACTATGTTTTTTCAGTTTCTGTTTTGATGCCAAAATTTTAATAGTTGGTTTTAAAAGACACCAGAAGATTGCAGATGAATATCGATATCTAGCTTTCAAAGTTTGCTTTTGCCTGCCGATCGATAAATATAATTCTAGTATTGTAGTGGACGCCACGCACTTAAAAACTATTTCCGGGAAACTGGAAAAAATGGGAAATATTTTTCCTTAGATTTTGATAACGGCAAATACCCCCAATTATTTAATCGAAAAAATTAAAAAGTTGAATAAGTGACATTTGAAAAAATTAGATTAATATGTTGCTTTTGCCATAGAAATTGACACTGAGCGCTTAAAAATTTCTTCCGGAAAACCGGGAAGATTTTAATGACATTTTTTTCTTAATTTAGAAAAAGAAAAATTTATTCTATTAATTAATAGTGAAAATTAAATTGGCTAATGATAATTTGATGAGTGACTTCTTTTGGAGTTTAATACGAGAATGTCCAAACTGACAAAAGAAATTCATTAAAAATATTCATTTTTTTTCATTTTATATCTCCGTATTAATTTTAATCATTATTCTTAAGCAAAAAAAAACTCGTTGAACTAAAAGAGAAATTTAAAATTAAATTTTTAAAATTCGCTCAATTTCTTAAGATTTCAAAAAAAATCTCTGATATCTACAACGGCAAACTTTTATATATATAAAAAAATAAGTTTGACCTTTGTTAATCGCCTCTAATTCACTAAAATTCCTCATTCATTGACTTAAACCTAAAAATCGTGTTAACCGGTTTAATTTTAAAATTATAATATTAAAAAGCGGTACAAAAATATTTAGTGGTTATAAATGAATAAGTTATTTGCGATTACGAAAGTAATAAAAGAAAATCAATTAATACAATTTAGTGTCGACGCTCTGGTGGCAGTTGATAACAAATTCTTTAAATGAAGTGAAATTTTCCGGACAGATTTTGTAGATGTTTTTGTTATATTTCAGTTTAGTTTGTATTATATTTTTTACTTTTGGGACAATTAATGTTTTCCACAGAAATACTATTGAGAGTACTTTTTGTTTACATTTTCATTTACGGCAAGAAGCATACAGTTTCGGAGTTTTCAGCATTCGCCTAGAGTATTATATTACTTGCATCAGTTTTTATCACTTTCAGGATTTCTTAGATATCTACTTGGTGTAGAGTGCCATTTGTTTACGTCGTTAGTTCAGCCAAGCGAACCGGAAGCTGCCTTTGGAAGAAGATCATCAGCACGAAGCATCACACGAAATAACATCTATATCTAAAGAAAGAGACATAGTTTAATCGACCATCAAAGACTTTATCTTTTTTTTTGTGCTTTGCAGCCTTCACAAGAATCATTACCACCAGACTCGTTTTCGTTTACAATAATATTTCTCATGGCTTTTTAGGACAGAAACAAAAATCGTAAATTCAATAGTAACACACAAAAAAATTGGCAATTTGTACCACTGCGGATGCTATCAACGGAATACCAAGTAATTAAAAATATATCAATGATTAATTACTAGGCTTGCATGCCGCACACAAAAAAATCTAATGGAATTCTTTTATCTAAATGCGTATTTGGCCGCTAAAGCCATTCACAGAGATAGGGAAACGGGATGCAATTAAAAGCACGTTACGTCCTTCAATAACTGCAAACTTTTTTCCGATGATTAACGAAGGTTTGATTAATAATTTACCAAAGTAAACTGTTACATTTTGCGTGTTCTATGTGGTTTTCTAAAACCTTAAAATTTGAGAAAAACTAAATCTATACTTTTAATGACAATTTTTTTCATGTAATGTTTTAATTGGCAAGTTAAGAGTTTTAAGAAAAGTATTACAAATTGATCAAATCTTCTTTTTCTTATTATAAATATTCCCAATGCCCCACTCACCAAAAATATTTTCCCAAGTTAAGAACTTTGGGTTTTATCGGAAATTGATATCAACTTTAATAATTTAAATGAGACATTCCAAGTGTCTTTTCATATTTCGGGCCTTGTTTTTTCAATAAAGACAAATAAGTCAAAAAAGGTTTTTAATTTGGTTCATTTTTCTAGATATTGCCGACTTTCGATTATTTTTGAAAAAATTGCTATCTCATGAAAAAAATAATGACATATTTAACATTTATAACATTAATTTAATCATTATTTTTAATAATACTATAGAAATGTGTGCGCAAACATTAAGTTAATTATTTAATTAAACGTAAAATTTTATAAGATATGATTTTTTGTTTAAGACATCGATTATCCCTGAAATATCCGGAAGGGAGCAATGTCATTAAAATTGGACATAAAAAAAAATGTTTTCCAAAGTCATTATTTTTAAAAGAAAATCAAAATATAAAAAAAAATAATGGGGTAATTGTGTTGTCTTATTTAAAATATAAAAATTGATATCAACTTCTGGTATAACCGGAAGTAGTTTACGACGACGAATATTTTAGGTAACTTAGGCGATAGGAATGTTAATAACATAGAAAATCGTTAATGATTAGAAGTTTTTTCCAAACAGTTTACCGGCCAATTAAAAAAAGACACCCTCCAATATAAAGAAATATGTGTTTTGTATGTGAGTTGATACAAACGTGAGAAAACGTTTCTGTTTTGGACAGTGCGAATGAGAAAATAATTAATTTCGGTTTGGAGAAAATAGAAAAAAAAGAGAGTCCTATGCGAGGGCTGGTAAATAAGTAGAAAACATTTCTACCATTACATCTAGTTCAATTACACAAAATGTCTTGTTCACGCATCTGCTGAGGTACTACATCTACGTCTTTCAACAAAAATATATCGCTCTTCTGTTATGGAATTTATGATGGATTAGTTAATTCTTTTCAGATATTTTATACGAATTTAGACAAGGCATAAGAAATGTTTTTATGATGATTATTTTATGGGTAGGTACTACATCTTCTTTTTTAATATAAAATCATTTTTCATTTTGATACAATGTATATACAATATGCTACATTCTTTCGTAATTTATGTCTTATACTTTTCTACAGTAAAAATGTATCATTATTTACAAATAATTTCAGATATTGCGTTAATGTAGGAAACAATACACTTTCTTGGGAAAGTTTTATTGAAGATTTATTTATAAAGTGGATGTGAAGGCGTCGGGTAAATAATGATTTATTGCAAATTCATTGGGAATAGGTGAATTTCAAATAATAGATTAAATTGTGAAAAAATTATGAAAATAAATATAATTTTTGGATTAGAATTCCAAAATTACAACTTAATTACGGAAGCCCTTGTTTGGAAAGTGATATAAATTTGGTAATTAATCAAGTGGTAACATTCGGTTATGAATGTGGATTTCATATTTAGAAGACATGTGATTAAAGCGTTAAATTGATAATTTTAATATGCCATCGTTATTTATAATCCTGTATTATTTATCTATTTCAATTTAATAGCAATTAATAATTTTGTCACAATTTAATATAAATTATTTAAACTTAAAATCCTTTAAATGCTATGAAATAATTTAAATTAAGCGATGGTTTTTCACTTCTTTACTAAAATTATTAGGTAAATGAAATCAATAAGCTTTAATCTAATAATTTTATCTAAAAATAGTATTTTAATATTAATTATTTGTTAAAACTACATAGATTTCAATAATTTTTGTTTTTAATAAGTATAGATCGATAAACAGATAAACAAGTGTAGACTCTTACACAATTTTTTGTTTATAAAAATGGTCTTTCTCTTTACAAACAAAAACAAAACAATAATTATCATTAATCAGTGATAAATTTCTTACAAAAGTTTAAAATAGGTGATTTTTTTATATATAAGCAGCAATTTAAAATCCAATTAATAAATCTATTTTAAAATGTTCAAACTAGTACTTTTTCTTGCTATGCTAACTATTTCATCTGGTAAACTTCAAATCATTATTTATTAATAAATAATTCTAATCTTATAAAAAAATAAAAACAGCTTCTGTTATTCCTGGTCTGGATGGCAGGATTGTGGGTGGACTTGATGCCACTATAGAGCAGCATCCGTACCAATTATCTTACCAATTACGTGGTAACCATATCTGCGGAGCATCCATTATCAGCCCAAGATGGGCAATTACTGCTGCCCATTGTGCTGTTGGGTAATTATTATTATTTAAAAACAAAAAAAATATAATTGCATTAATTATTTTTGTTTTTAATTACATTTTATATTTTTTTATTTCAGAATGAATGCGAGGGACGTTGAAGTAGTAGCTGATATTACCAACTTAAGTGAAAATGGTCAACGTATTCACGTCAGCAGAATAATTATTCATCGCAACTATAATAGTAAAGGGAACGACTTCGATATAGCCCTTTTGGCACTTTCTTCGCCCATTCGGTTCAATAGCAGAACCCGACCTATTGCTTTAGCTGCAGCTGGAAGCGAACCAATTGCTGGTTCTTCCGTTATCGTCACCGGCTGGGGGACTCTGTATGAAGGTGGTTCCATTTATAATAAACTACAGCGCGTGGTAGTGGCAATTGTAAGCCGTCAAGCTTGTCGCGAGCGCTACGGCTTTAAGGCCATCACCCCAAGGATGATTTGTGCTGGTATCCCCCAAGGAGGCAGAGATGCTTGTCAGGGAGATTCCGGAGGTCCTTTGGTTGGTAGGGGACAGCTCCTTGGTGTGGTTTCTTGGGGATATGGATGCGGTCGTCCTGGTTATCCTGGAGTTTACTCTAGTGTTGGAAACCTTCGTCAGTGGATTAGAATAGTCAGTGGAGTTTAGTTAATAATTTGCATGCTTATATTTTATGTATTTTTTATTAATAAAATAAAATCTTTTTTCTAGTAAAGTGTTTCTATTTTTAAATTTGTTGTCGCTAACCACTTAATTTTGCACTTACTTTTACTTCCAAGTTTCTAATTTTATAAGTTAGACAAATAATTTCGCAATTTGGATGGTTGATAAGGAACATTAAAAGTATATGAAGGTATAAAAAGTCACTTAATGCATAAATCAAAAAGTACTCGACTTTATTTAATTTATTTCGCAAATTTATGGACAGGAAGTGATTTAATTTATCCGTATGGCTCGGTTTTGGTATGAGGCAATAATATAATTTTGTTTTAATGCACGATTTAAAATTACGCCCTTCGCTATTTTATTATTTTGGACAATTTATGGTCCATAAAATGTTTATTATGGGCTCCATGTTCGCAAAAGTGCTCTGCCCAAAATTCGACCGCTTTTAATAATTTATAGACTTTCCCTGCTTTAACTCGATTTTGATTCTTTTCATTATTTACCACAATTTCACAATTTTCACTTTGTCGAAAAAAATAGTAAAATAAAAAACAATAAAATCACAACTTATAATATCAAAACATCTATAATTAATTCTTGAGGAATATTTTGTGTTTATGTAAGCGAAAATTGTTTTGTTTTACTTTGCAACACAAATATAGTATACAAATAAACCGCAAAATTGGCTTTAATAACGGAAAGTTGTTTGCTTTCTGTAGTAGTAAAGTGCTCTTGTATACTTATTGGCAATTGTTTCAAATATTAACTTATCGAGCAATCGTTTTAACCGCTAACAAATAACTTTTATGAAAAATTAACGAAAAGTTTTCTTTATTAAATTAATAAAAGTACACAACAAGCTTATCAATAAATGGTTGAAAGTAATAAAAATGTCTCATTTAGGTGGATGTCATTAATTTTCAGTTGTGAAATGGACAACTATTTTATTATTGTTATATCGCTCGCACTTGTCAGTATATTTAACTGACAAAAACATAGATTCACTTTTATTGTCCACTGATGTTTGTTTCAACAAAAGCTTTCAAAGCAAATTATCTATGCTTTGGCCTGGAACCACACTGGTTTTGTCGGGAAAATGCTTTTGCACTGGATCCCAATTCTCTTTTAAGCATGGGGTGCATTAACCGCTCTCAGCTCTCCTTTGACCCTTTATTTTTCACACTCATTCTAGGACTTTTAGTTTATTCCTCATTGTTCTCATATTTCTGCTTTTAAGTTTAATATTATCGGTCTGTATTTTTCGTTTTTTTTTTTTTTCGTTTTAAAAGTAAATGTATGATAAGTATACAGGGTGTTTCACGAGAGCGGGAGGGCATCGATATATGGAGAACTATAAAAGCGATCTTATTTTTTCTTTTCCATTCTTAATTTAAGCAAATGCTTCATTTTTGCAAAATATTTTTCACTTTATGTTATTTCCGGTTATACCGGAAGTTGCCATTTACTTCATTTTTTTAAATGGAACACCCCATTTTTTAACTCATATTTAGATTTCTTAATAAAAATAAAGAT
>JASKGO010000089.1:0-15617 GCA_030556065.1 Holobus sp. GC000080
GCCACCTATGGCTGTGTTCAACTGTTTTTGACAGTTTCAAGGGCAGACCAGCGTCTATATACATAGCCTAGAATTTAAGCTTCATAAGTTGCCTAGTTTAGAAATTAGCAGGGGGGGTACTACTTAAATGATCGCACTGTATGTATTAATAAACAAGCCGAAAAATTGTTTGTAAATTCATGATAGTGATTGCAAACCTTTTTTTTTCCTCCAACCAACGAAATTGATTAATTCAAACGGCGCGTCGACCGCTTAATGTATAATGCAATAAAACTCGAATAAAATTCACTGAAAGTATAATGACATTACAAAACGCTCGACCAATTTGATTGGCAACGAACAAACCGCAGGAAAAAATTGCAAAATGTAATAGAAACTTGTTTAAGAAAAAAGGAAACCATTAAAGGACGACGAAGGAAAAAATTAAGTCTTATTTTTTATTTTTTACAAGAAATCAAAGAACGAACTGCAAAAAGGAAAAAAACAACAACAACAAAACGGTATTTATGGACTTTTTCAATAGCAATAACAAATCAAATAGTAATAATAATGATTTGTACGTAAATGGAAGGAACCTTTACTTCCACTTATAAATGCAATGGTAATGGTTACTCATCGGATCGTTACGTCACAAACGGCAACGTTTTCAAGAACTCTTTAAACAATTACCACACAAACAAACACATTGGCGCATTAATTCTCTATATTTGCGCTTAGCAACAAATTTGGTTTCGGCACAGAAGTGTGTGCTATTATAGTGGCAATAATAACTATTATCGGTGGGCATAGGGCAATTATTTATAATTATTCGATTTTGGTGGCATTTTCGTGGGCATTGTGTTCGCTGTGGGTTATGTAAAAGCTATTAGCAATGAGGCAAAGGCGAAGAAGCGAAAAAATAAAATGGCAAAAACTGGGGCAATATCATCGAGAACCAGGTCGTGCGCAAGTTATAAGAGCGTCGGCCAGTGAAAGTTTTCACATCTCTAAATGTGCGTTCTCTATATGTTTGTTTTATTTTCGTCCATTTTTCTATACTGGTATTTTCATGCAGTATTACATTATGACAAAAAAAAAATCCGCCTACATTTTGCTCTTTATTATTTTACGCAAATAAAAACCAATCTACATTTTTTGTTTTGCCAAAATATTACAAACTTTTATTGCTTTGAAATTATTTGCTACTTTTTATAGACACTGTATAGTGTGTACACACAGTGGAAATGATGGGATTGTGTGCGTGTCGTTACGTTATTTGAGGTCGTTACGTCAGAAACTATACCATTAGGTATAGTGAGTGGATTTCCCTCGTTCGTTGTTCTTCAAACTCTTCAGTTCTTCTGCACTGAATACTTCTGTAGTATATACTGTTTGAGTGAATTGTCATTCGAATCGCAACATTACGCGCTCTTCCTTTTTTTTTCGCAATTCGCAATGTATGTAAATGTTTATGTTGCGTATTGTATGCTCTCTATGCCTGTAATGCGATGGATAAATTGTGTGATCATTTTTTGCGCTAGCTGTTGGAATATGGCTGAATTCGATTCGAAGGTGAAGCGGTTTGTGCTTTTTCTGCGCTGTTGCTTCCTTAGTTAGTGGATGGAAGGATTTTGTCGTTTGACCGATTTTGCTGTAAATGGAACGAACTGTGCGATATGGGTTTTCCATTAAGGATTCCTGTGGTTTTTCCTTCTTCTTTTATACAGGGTGTCCTCTCAAAAGTGGTTAATTCAGTTTCTGTTTTTTAATAATTGTCTTCAGAATTTTTTTTTATATATATATTTTTTTTAAAGATTTTCTTTTATGAGCGTTGTATTTTCTGTTTTACATTTTTTTTATACTATAAAAATAAAGAATATAGTTCTTTGTGTACGTAATTTGTTTGCAGTTTTATTGCAGTAATAAATTTTTAAGAAGATAATTTGTCAGGGATACATGTTAAGGCAATTTGTTGCAAATATATCTTCTGCGACATTAACTTCTTTGGATTCGGTTTTTATTATCGATGTTATCGAAAAAGTTCTGTGAAATTTTTTTTTTTTTTCGTTCAGAAAAGAAGATAAAATTAACATTACTTGAAAATTTTAGATGAAATAAAATTTATAATTTGAAAATGATTAAAAAAAAACTAATTTGGAAAGTAAAACTTGGCCTTTATGATAAATGAAAATCCTGCAATTTTAATTTAGAATTGAATACATTTTTTACATTTACCTGAAAAAAAAAAAATTGTACTGATTAACGTAAATGCTTCAGCTTGTATTTATTTTGTCATGAAAAGTGAGGTTTTTTTGCGCTTGGAATTCGAGTAAAATTATTATCCAGCATTGCGTGAGCAATCGAAACGACACAATCCCGTCCTCCATCCATCCTGGGGGAATATCATTCGTATAAATATTTAACCCTCGTCAATTATTCTAATTAGAGCCTCCCCCTCTGCCCTCTCCCCGCTCCAGCAAATAAGTTTATTTACTATTTGTCAAATACATAATAGGCATTCGTTAGGGTTTCATTTATTGATGTTGTTGTTTACCGTTACTTACTGTAATTGATTACCGGGACTTGTTTCTTCTTATCCTTGCCTATTGAATGCAAGCAGCCTTAAAGTACAATCCTTCGAACTACTAAAACAAAAACAAAATGTTTCTAAATTTTATGCTCGTTGAAAAATTCGAATAAATTTGCACTTTTTATTTAGTTTTGTTATTGCGGTTTTTATATTGTGCGTTTTCATTTTTTCTATTTTTCCACAATGCTTCACCGGTGTAGTAAGAACGAATAAAGTTGTTGCAATAATTCATTATTGTAATAATAATTATTATTACGATCGTGCGTTCCCTACTCTTTTGTTTATTATTACTGTTTTGCAGAATTCAGGTTAAGGTTGTTTCTTTCTACTCTGCTCAATGAGACTGCTGGCCATGAATGTAACAACCGTATGTAATGTACGTGCACGAATCGATTGGCTGGCTGGCTGGCTCGGCTCGTTGCTGACGCGAATGCACTTGTCCCTCAGACCTTTGCTTAGCATTTTTCGAATATCTATTGATTTCAATAGTTGAAATTAATTGATTCAAATTGGTGGTGGGTCATTTGAATTTCCAAATTTGGATCTAGATTTGTGCGCTTTTTCGATCGATTCCGATCGATGATTGGTGGGATTTTTTGATCAGCGACGCGGCTCATTCCGCAACCACTTCGAGCAACTTCGAAAGCGGACGGACGTCGGCGGTCGCAGTCTGCGTACGGGGTGCGTGTTCTCGGTGTGCTCGCTGCTCAGTCTCGCAGAGTCCGTCGTGGAGTGTGCTTCTCGGACCACCACGTCCCGGTGCTCTTCCACTACTCCTTTTGGATATACACAAATAATTCAACAGCTGTTTTAAACAGTGTCATACTGTTGGTTTTTGCCAATGGATAAAAGTGATTGTTACTTAGTACAAGTGTACCATTCGCTTCTTGAGCGATTTCCGAATTAAATTATTATTTTTTGATTTTGTGATTACTGTTTGTTGGAAAAGTGACGACGCAAAAGGATGTAATTCGAGTGTTTTGTTTTGTATACTGTATATACCGATACTGTTGTGTCAGTTAAGAAGAGTGTAGGTATTACAATAATCTAACCCAGATCGGTAAACGCGCGTTCACTTTCATTCACCGGCCGACCACTTTCGATACCGACACCCATATTACCAACACTGCCAGAGTAATATGGTGGAGAGCAACAGTCGTGCCACTGCCGACAATAACAACAGCAGCAGCAGCAACAGCGGCAGCAGCAACAACGACAACTAATTCCATCGGTGGTATTTTAATTGGTCGCCGAGTGCAACCGCGTGCAGACACGCTGTTTTACTCGTGGTCGAGTCAAAACGGCGCCGGGGACGGCGGCCCCGCTGACGCCGTGGATCTGCTTGCCAGCACCGGTCAGGAGTTTGCCGCCGAGGTGGCGGCGCCCGCGCTCCTGCTCTCGTCGCTCGACCATCGGGTCGAGTACTTGCCGCTGGCGGCATCCGCCGCGCCGCCCCTGCTCGTCGACGACGATGTTGTCGTTCAACGACACTATCATCACTATCAGCAGCAGCAAAATCTTCAGCATCAGCATCAGCAGCAGCAACAGCAACGGCAACAGCAGCAGCAGCAGCAGCATCACTTTCAACAGCAGTCAGCAGGTTATGGCGATGCCGAAAATGCCAACGGGTACTTTTTCATTTCCACCTTGACTTACCTTATAGTACATTTATTATACTGTGTCGGATTTTGTTGTTGCCGAGGTGTATGTGTTATGCATTAATCGGTTCGCTTCTTTTCCTTCGAAATTGCGCTGTTTCTCGCGCAAACCTGTTTCGTGATTTATTGTTGCAATCGATGTGCAAGTTGAAAATTTATTGCTTTTATTGAGTCGATTCGTTAGTCGGTTTTTTCTTGTTTGTTTGTTTGTTGGTTGTTAGTTTATTTATTATTTTTTCGTTCTTGCTGGGTGTATGAATAGTATAATCATGGGATGTGGCTCTTCAATCCTTGCTTAAGGATTAAGCTGTGAAAGGATGTTGTAGGCGTTATTTTAAAAGGTTCGGTCATTTTTGTTTTGCCAAGCTAAAAAAAATCTTTTGCAGCAGATTATTGAAATGTTTAAGTTGAAAAGAATTGAATTGAAAATCCACATTTTAATGAGAATTTAAAGAATTCTGCGACATTGCCTTGCCTGTATTAAAAACAAATATTTGCTTTGCCATAAAATTGATTTTCGTCCGCATATGAAATCAAAGCAAATTTCGTAATAAGCTTCGGCAAATTAACGTCGCTTCTTTAGAAGCTTCTCAAACGTACGTAGTTAGTTTGCTTATAAATACATGTAGAATATCGATGAAAGGATTAGTCTGTATATGAAACCGCACGTAAGGATTCTTCCTCCCCGTTCCCGATTCCACATCCTTATTTCCTATAACACACAAATCCGAGTACAACTTGAACCAACATAATTTCATTTATGACGCAATTGCCATATAGCCAGCCATGGGTTGCCATAGGTAACGCATAGAGAGCATAGCATAGAGAGACAAAAAACGGGAGGCGCGAAATTCGAAAAAATCCACGTGATTTATCGATCGTAAAACGTTATAGTTATAATAAAATCGTCATGGAAACGGGAGCTTAAAGAACCCATAAAAGTCGTTTCATTAAATTTCCCCGTAACTTATGCATTTATCTGTTTAAACTTTTAAGTAGTAGTGCCTCTTTTTTTTTCAATTTCTACTTAAGAGGAAGAATAAGCTTATTTTTTTGTTTCCTTATAAATGAGAAAATATTTGATGATTACTTTTAAGTGTGATTTTACATGTTTTTCATTTATATTTTTAGAATTTGATTGGATTGCTGTTTTAATTTCTGCAGTAAATTTAAGATTAAATTTTCTTTTTTAATTACTTTTCGTGCTTATTGTGGATAATATTTTTTCAATAATCTTTATAATTCTACTTCCGTTTCGGAAAATAGTAATAAAAACTTGCGCGTTGCACACTGCGGATACTTAATGTTTAAATATAGACAGTCTCAATTAATTTAAGTAATCTCTTGTTTTGTTTCAGGTGAGTGCTTTGCGTAATTCTGAAGAATTAATCATAAAACGAGTGAGTAGACTATATTATGTATAGATAGATAGTATAGTAGATAGTATATGTTGTATACTACACCCTTTATCCGCCTATAGTATGTACTAGCTACATAATGCATAGATTGCAAAAGCACACCGGTAGTAGTGTTGGGAAGTATAACATACAAGAAATTACTCGTACAAGAGCAGTATTAGCTGTATAGTAGCAGCCACACAGTCGCAAAACAGCGACTATACGTATGCGGTCGGTCTACGTTCTATGTATGCGTTGTAGAATTGACTGACTGACTGACTGATAGTTGCCACTAATGAGCACATTATAGCACAACACGCGTAACAGTATAATAATAATCAAGAAGCATGAAGCGGGCGCACGTAGATAGAATAGTTAGACGGATAGATGTACATAAGTACGGAGAGTAAGGCAAGTCGTTTCGTGATCTTATTACGTATTCGTAAATAGTTAATAGATATTGCTTGTCTGCTGCTGCCTACTCTACCTTTAGCTAGGCTCTGTGTGTATGCAACACGACTGATTACTCCAGTTAATACTTTATTAAATAACGCTAGCAATTTCATTTCGGCAACATAAAAAATAATTGTTGCCATGTCGTTAATCTCTCTTTGGGATTTTTTTTTAAAATTTATTATGAATTTATTGATTTATTTATTTAATGAAAAGACGTCATTGTTTATTATAAATAAAGTAAGAAGTAGTTAATTGATTGATTGAATTTGAAAATGATATTTTTGGCTGCGCTTTTCCCTAATTGCTAATATAAATTTCAAGCAGATTAGTCAAAATGTTTTTAGCATCTAATTATCTAGTGTAAAAAGTGGCAAAAAGCCAAAAAAAGATTTCCTAAAAAATAATAATTAAAAAAAAAACGTTCCGGGAATTTTTAAGTAGTACTTGCCAAAGTTTTCACTTTTATTTTCTCTGTCGTTTTCAGTACTGCAACAGAAATAATTTTGCAGATCTTATCGAATTAAAAATTACGGTTTTGTTTGCAAAAAAGGAAATTGTCATTATTGGCGAATTTGTACACTACTCCTCTCGTAATTTGTAATTATGATTTTGTTTGTGTATAAAAGGCGTAAAATTACATCTTTAGCTGTCCTCCTGGCAAACTAATAAATAAACTAGTACACAAAGTGTTAAAATAAGCGAAAGTTTCCTCTCTGTTTTTGCTGCTTCGTTTTTCTTGCTTGCCAGTGGTCGCCTTGTGCGTTTTCGCGTGTCTTTTCGCTCTAGCAAAAATAAATAGACAATATTATTTGCTTTGCACAGAGAAGACGTTTTAGTTCAATAATACATGTACATTTCTACAGTCGGATATAGAAAACGTGAACATGTACAACTGTACAGTGTACACGAGTGTGTAGAGTGAGACTGTTGTTGGCCGAATGCCAAATTGACACTCTTTCAGATTTATCTTTTTGTTGTTTGGCGAAAGGATTCGGTTAAAATTAACAAGTTGTTGGAAAACGGCTATTCGACTTTCGCTTATAATTAATAAATGCTCCCGTATAAGTAAGTAGTAAGGATGCAACGGATGTCTCCGATGTATTTATTTTTATGCAAGTTTTAAGAATTTTTTTTTTCTCTTTCGGAAAGCTGACGAACTTATTTAAAAATGAAATCGAAACTGGTTGTAATTTAGAATTATAATTGGTAAGCTCGTAAATTTTGAATAATTCCACAAGCACTTCTTATGCGGCGGGAGTGCTTTTTGGCACAGAAAAATAATTAAATGGATTTATCGTACATGTTTTGTATGGTTATCGATCATATTTATCGGTGTTTTGAATTTGGTCGCCAAATTTTTATAGGTTTTGTAACCGTTGCATTTTATTTTTGAAAAAAAAATTTAACGGATAATACTTGATGACTGAAGAATATAAATTTTCAAAGAATCTTCTATTTATTTTTTGTTTCATATTACAGAGTCCAATATTTTTTCTTTAAAAATAATCATTACATTTAAAAATTATTTTAGTATACATTTCTTTAAAAATCGTTAATTAACGTAGATAATGAGACTTAACGGATTTTTATCATTTCATGTTGAAAAACAATGCTTTATCGAACCCTAATATTTAAATGGTAGACTGTGCATCAGACAAATTTTTACGGGTTTTCATTATTAGTTAAAAAAGAACAAAACCCATAAAATTAAAATCTCACCCGTTTGAAAAAAAAAAAAAAATTGAGAGATGCAATAAACAAATCAAAATAATGGAGTTTATGTGAGAACAGATTGAAAAGCCAAGAAACTGAATTGTGACCAGCGCAACAAAATTTTACAGTTCTTTAATTAGGATAAAGTGGGGGGAAAAAAACTGAGCCGCGATGCTGTTAACGAAGTGGCAACCAAATTCGTATTTTATGTGAATTATTTACTTAGTAGGTAATGTTAAAAATATGAAATTTAGGACAAAATTTTTAATTTTATAAGTTTCAATTAAATTTATTGATTTGTATACCATAATTTGGGATATATCAGAGGTAGTATTAATTAATTTTTGAATTGGTTAGATATTTTTTTCTTCTGAAACACATGAATAATTAAATCTTCGAGAGAAATTTTATTTCCGTTATTAAAATAAGCCATAAAATGAGCCAAGTGGTATAAGAGAGAACTTTTCCTTTTTCTTTTCTCGTTGGTTATACTCGAAACATTTCGCAGAACTTGAAGAAATTCAACACAGCAAAGAAAACAAAGCGAATTAAAGCAGTGAAAAAGTGTTTTGCATTATGCAGACGTTACGATATTAGTAGTTTACACACCACGCGAAAGACGGAGAGAAAGAGTGTACGAAGAAAATGAGAAGAAGAAGAAGTAGAAAAAAAAGCAGGCAAACCCAAAAAGTAATAATTTTATTAACACTAAAAGCAGCGAATTTTTACGGTCGGATATAATAGTCGGAAAAATAAAAGAAATAAAGCGCGAGCGTACACGTACGCGTACATTTGCCCATAGCAGCAAATGCAGCACACAAACGTCCGAAACGAAACGGAATGCACAATATGCATGTACGTGGGCTATAGCTGCATCATGGTGCACAGAGTGGACGCAAATGCATAAACGATGCATTCATATTTGTATGAGTGAGTGTGAGTAGTGTGCACGTGTGTGGCGCAGTGACGTTTAATGACGGCCACTAGGTATGTGCAGCACGACTATACGGCTACGATGATGATGATGATGATGATGATAATAATAATTATAATTACTCGGTAGTGCGACGAGTTATTAAGACCGGCTTCACGCATATTACTTTTTCAAATTTGGCGCCAAATTAAAAGAACGTCGGCGGCGGCGGTTTATATTGCTCAGCTATTAATTTTTGTAATAAATTTTTGGCGAAATCCTGACCAATACGCTATCCGAAATGTAAGTTTTTATGTTTGAAATTTAAATGTCTTCATTTGTATCGAGGCGCACAAATAATACGAGCAGCGAAAAAGAAAACGTATAGAAATCTATTGTGCGTTTATTGGCAACGTTTGTTGGCCGCGAGATCAATTTGAGGCTCCCTTGGGTCTGAGTCCGTGGATCCTTCGCGTTCTCGCAGGACGTCGTCAACTGTTTCTGTATGATGTGGATGGATGGTGGGTTGGTGTATGTAGAGCTTTTGTCATCATCAGAAGCTTCAGAAGGGGGCAGTACTTGCGTTTTTCGTTTCGATAAAATTGCTGTAGCCAAGTTGAAAGCGTAAACAACTTTTGGCCAAAATTATTCCGATTAAGATAGGTTAGTGCTCACCACTTATATTTGTGTACATAATCACATTCTATGTACACATACAAGCGCACACAAATAATGATTGTTTGTTGTTGCCGACTAGATTAGCATAGATTCCGATGGGCATGGCCCCCTCGAATTGGAGAGAGCGCAAACATCAGTTTTGGTCTGTGTGTGTGAGTGTGTGTGTGTGTGTGTGTGTGTTTGTGTTTGTGTGTGTGATGTGCGATGAATAATACAAATGTATTTTACATTCGCGCGTACGAGATGTGGATAATATGTGCAGTGCACACATAAGCATCATGTTTGGTTGTTTCTGTGTGTATCTGTATATTTTTACGATCATTATTTTTATAATGTGCAAGTGAGAGCAGTCACCGCGTCAAGGCCAAGGTTCTTTGCGTTGTTGTAAACAAATTGCGCGTAATTTGCGGTTTGAATTTCGCGCCAGTAGTTTGCGAGGCGCTAAATTTGAATTTCTATAATGTTTCGAATTCGGTTGTAGGTTTGTAAATGTATTTAATTGGTACATTTTGGAATTATAGCAAGGGAAATGAAAGAATTTTAGAGTTTTTCCATGGTTTTGTTTAATCATCAAGTGTGGTCCATTTATAAAAAAGTGTTTTAGGGGTTGCTTTTGTATTCCTTTGGGTTATTAAACCCTTGAGCACGATATTTTATAACTGAATTTTTTGTTACATATTGTTTAGTTGAGTTATTGTACTTTTTGTATAGCTATACTTCGCTTTTTTGTCGGTTTTCTTAAAAAAAAAAAACAGAAAGAAAAACAATATCGAATTGAATGAAGTTTGAAATAAAATAAATTCTAATTGTATAGTGAAAATAACAGAACAAAGTACTACTGAAGGAAGTCTTAATCTAATTTATAATTTCGGAGGCAAAAACGAAAACTTTCAACTAACTGGGTTTATGTAAGTGACGAAGTAAGTAAGTTCGAATGGAAAACGGAATAGTCGTCGGCAAAGTATCCGCAAAATAACATTTGGGCAATTAATTTCACGGAACGGCAAAATACAAAACTTGAAAAATAAAAACAGTAACAATTATTATCGTACATACATAGATAGAGACACACGCTCACATACAGGAGCACTCAATATTTGTTCGGATAATTTAGTTGTAAAGAGTTGTTCGTAAAAGCAGCAATGGAACAGAAGTGTAAAAACGCACTTGTACACACAAATAAATGTACGAATATGTGTGCTGGTACATTATTATGATTATTATGTATAGAAGGAAGGCACGCAAGTCGTACATGCAATTGACCGGATGTTAAAAAGTCATCGCAATGGCTGACTTTCTGACTGTACATATGGTTGTGTATGAATGTGTGTGTGTGTGTGTGTGTGTGTGTGTGTGTATGTATGTATTTGGATCTACAATATTTGCTAGTATATGTATGGTATGTACATGGAGAGCGTTTTCCCTCGGCGGCACTCACCATTTTAATTACCGCGCGCATGTTAATCATAATTTAACGTAATAATCCATCCATCCATCCAGCCAGCCAGCTCTTTCTTGCTTTGGATAACTTGGATTGAGGATGGTCTTCAAATGTATATTCGTACAGAGGAGAACGAATTATCACAGGTGTGCTCTCGTACAAAAAGCATATTGTTAGCGTAAAGAACAGCAACTGAAATCTTTTAAACTTTTAGACAATTGAAACTGCAAATGCATTCATTTGCATATTGCATATTTTTCAATTGTTTTTATGTATTTTATATGTATGCAAAAAATCGGTGTTTGGGGAAGTGAATTTAGTATATCTACCAAATTCCAAAGAACGGAATAGCAAATAGGTTTATAGGTAATGCTGGTGATGCTCTCTTTGGTGCTGTGGCTCTACCTCTGCTTGTTGGCCAAAGAATTTCATTATTATGATCGGTTGACTGTTGACCCTGTAATCTGTTTTTAGCATCCACTCAAGGCTATACTCTCTATTGAATAAATACTATGTGCGGATCCGCTATGGATGAAAGCAGAAGCGCATTATGGCCGATAAAAAATGCAGTTTGTGCGGCTTTTCTGCTTGTTTTAAATCTGTTTCTTTAATATTTCACTTTGAATGTTGTTTAAATTGCTAAAATAATGTTAATTCACTTAAAGAAATTGTTGATTTTGATTTAAAAATTAATTTTGGTTTGAGCAAATTGGATTTTTTATTCTTCAAACAGTAAGTAATTTAAATCATACGTTTTATTGTTCAGTAATAATAATTAATTATAAAATAACTGGAAAATAATTTTAAATCAATACAAATAAATGGCGGTTTCTTGATAAGTTTGCAGTTGATTAACGGAAATTTATTAGTTTGTTTATGAAAAAAATGATATATGCTTGTGCTTCTTTTTTTTATTATTGTACTTGTATTTATACACTTATATATTTGCAAAATAAATAATTTGCTTAAAAATGTCGTAAAAATCGTATTGGAACTTTTATGACTGCTCATTTAAAAGTGGTAATTTATTTTATGGCTTTTAATTTTTGCAAATGATGTGTTTTGGAAGATTTTTAAAAGCGTTGTGCCTTTTTCCTGTCAAAATATTTCTTATTTTTTTAATTTAATTAATATATGCTTGGTTTTCGTTATTAAAAAAAAAAAAAATATAATATTACATTAAAATGTTTAAAAGTTAAATCATTTAGGATATTTATTAAAAATTACTTTTTTTGATTGATTTTTTTATTGTTTAGTTTAATGAAACGCTAAATTTGGTGAAAATTAATTAAAAAAATGAGGAACAACTTTTTAGATTTTTTTTAAGAATAGCTGTGTTTTTTTTTTCAATTGAACTTTTTTGAGCTTTTAGAAATTGTTACTCCTTTTACACGCCGAAATCTTAAGTTCTGAGTTTAATTAAAGTTAATTTTTCATTATTTAATAATTAAAAAAAAAAAATTAAAGCTCAGTTTTTAAAAATGATAACAATTTTTTATGATGAGTAAATTAAATTGTCAACATTGGAAAATGTTGGTTCGGAAAACTTATTGGAGTTTTTCTAAAAAAAAGTTTTTTTGTAGGTGAAAATAAAAATCAACATAACCATAAACTTTTCAGGAAAAATGCCACACAGGCATTACCTGTAATAAACGTTGCAATAATTTCCCTCTTGTAGAATAATTAATCGCAAAAAAAAAAACAAGAAAAATTAGTATTAAATACAAGGGCATTATTTATGACAATAAGTGGAAAGCAAATAAAAAGTGACGCGCAGAGAACGCGCGACGGGTGCATTAATCTTTTGCAATAATCGCCAATGTCTATGTATATTATGTTCGTATTATGTATACTCATCATATAAATGCATACACTTCAAACACACACACACAGAAAAAATGAGAGAAGAGCAAAGAAAGAGTGAATTATAACAAAGTGTACTTGAATTTAAAACAACAAACGCTGTAATTAATCAAAGAAATCCACCAGCAGCAGCAGCAGCAGCAGCAACAGCAAGCAACCAACACCGATAAAGGCGATGATTATGACGTTGATGATGTTAATTACGGCCGACGCACGCACACACTATGTACTACTATATGCATATTATGTATACCTATATTTGTTATGCTATTGTGGGTATAAAGAATAATTTTGTTCTCTTCTTCGACTTGCGCTTCTTCTTCTTCTTCTTCTTCTTCTTCTTCTTCTTCTTCTTCTTCTTCTTCTTCTTCTTCTTCTTCTTCTTCTATGGTCTTCTTTGGCCTGCGAGAAGCCGAGAAAATGCATACATGATGTTTGCAAGTACCGTGTACGTGTATTGCTCATAATATAACGTATTTGCTGTGCGTAAAAGTCTAGACTTGAAGTGCGCTTTTGTTTTTCTTTTTAAATAATAAGTGCGCAATATCTCTCGCGCTCCTTGTTTATACAGTACTTACATGATGTACGTATGTTGGTATTTTATGGATGTACTTGTAGTACATAGAGGTGCATAGGCGTATCTATAATAGTATGTAGATACTAGATATATTAGTATATGTATGTATATGGGAGAGAGAATGAAGGAGAGGAAAATGATTATCCTGTGTATTGTTCTATGTTTGATCGTTGATGATGAGGAGGAGATCCACCTCTCTCTGACAATTATACTGACGAGACGCAAGGTGTAATTTGCAAATTATTGCGACGGTTATTGTGTTTGGAGAAATGCATTTTTATTGATGTGAACTTTTAATTACGCTTTATTGTACTCGCTTATGTTTTTAATGGGTAATTATTCTTTTAACTATGGTTTTTATTAATTGCCTGGTTTAGTTTATAATTAAAGCGTCCTTTTTTGCAATTGTTTTAGGTTCCAAATGGTATTGCTTTGTTTTTGTTTATTTGAACATTTAAAGAAAATTTTGCAAATATTTTTAGAAGACTTGTTTTTCCTTTTTCTTTTGTAAATTGAAGAAAAATTTCATGCCAGAAATTGTTTATTCTTTCCTTAATACATTGGGTATTTGAATTTTCGAAAGAAAAACAGCTGTGGCATTAATATTTTTTTTTTTTTTAGAAAAATATTTGCCGCAATTTTTAGATTTTTCAATTATTACATTTTGTAATAGAAAAGAAAAGATTTTTTTTTCTCGAACATCCAATGTACAATTTGCACAATGAATAATTGATGTAATGAATGGGCAAACAAACCATTTGGTAATAATAATAATTGGGAAAAGAATTATTTAATTTCCATACTGACATTGAGAATAATGTGATATTTTTCCCCAAGACACCAATTTTTACAAAAGTAACCGGATGTGCAAGATAATGTTGATCTTAAAAAGCTAACGTAATATAAAAAAAACATATTTTTTCAAAATCTTTATTTTTAAAATCGAATTGAAATGTAAAATGAAAATTAGAGTATTCTATTAAAGATATCAAAGTTGCTCCTTCTTCCTGTATTACCGGAAGTGGCCAAATTTTGAAATTACATTATGTGGTAGGCATTTAAAAATAATTAAAAAATAGCATAATTAATGAAATGACTATTAAAAATATGTTTTTTTAATACAACTTAATTAAATTCTTAGCATTAATGTTTGTAAAGCAAACTTGAATGAATTAAAAATTCGGCGAACGTTAAAAGCAAAATTCTGCTTTCGCATATTAAGCGGCAAAAAATTCAAACAACAGCTCGCTGTTTAAGCAACGAATTTCATGCGTAATTGTTTCGTCACTAATTACACAAATTAGCATTCGTTCTGAAAGAAAGTGAAAACGTCTGCTGATGTTTGCTACTATACTTCTGCTTGCTTTTAAACTTTAATGAAATAATAAAAGAACACCGACTAGCACTTGGCGGAAAAAATAAAATTCATACTTACAAAAAAAAAAAACGAATAAACACGAAGAAGAATTAAAAAAGAATTGCCGCGTTTTATAGCTCTTATTATACTTTATTGTATCCTTTATGGCCTCGTCGTTCTTAATTAACGATTGTAAGTGGAGGTAATTAATGCAAATAAAATTGACTACTGGGTGGTATAATGCACTCTTTGATGCACTTTATAAGGGGGTACATTTTAAAACAATTTTTTACGTTACGCATTATTGTCGATGTAGTACTACCTACTTACTACTTACTGATAATTTGCTGTTTGCGTTTGCATAATGCGCTGCATTTGTACCTATAGGTTGTAGGAAATTTGTATATGAAAGGAAAAGAAAAGAATTGGTTGTTTTGCACTTTCGGTTTGTATTGTACTTGTACAGTATGTAATAAGTGTGTGAATGGAGGCGGTTGGAGGCGCCGTGCGGACGCCGTTTGTGGCAGAATAGCTCCAGTGCCGCCACCGATTCTGGGTGCCTCAGCAGCAGCAGCCGCCGCCGCCGCTGCCGATGTTCTGGCTGCCGCCGACTAAACTGGCACGCTCACCGCAATTTTAATCTTAGAAGTCGTGGAATGCGTCCGCAAAACTCTTTATCACTTTCGCTACGACTATTATTTATTTTTATGCGGTTTCTCTCTCTAAAGGAATGTTTTGTATTTTGTACGTACAGTGCGTTCGAAAAGTGTGTTTTTTTTAATGATAATTTTTCGTGGCATTTTTCTGCCAAGTTTTCCATCATAATTTTTAGCCTTTTTTGTGATAAAAATAGGCTGACAATTAAATAAAAAATAAGACTTATGCCAGGTTGCACCGTATTACCTGTCACAACTTAAACGTCCCTTAACTTAGATTTTCAACTTAAGGGTTAGATTCGGTTGCACCGTAAGATAATCGACACTTAAAATGAGCAA
>JASKGO010000095.1:0-27505 GCA_030556065.1 Holobus sp. GC000080
ATCCAAAAATTATTGAAAATGTGTTGTCCTTCCTAAAAGAAATCCAAATTTATTGTAAACTTTAAACGATTATAGTGGTCGCTGAAAACCAAGCGCAGTTAAAAAGCGACCTAAAAAATTAAATTAAAAAAAAAAAAAAAAAAAAACCAAACAAAAAATAATAAAAAATGTGAATAAGCCTCTTTTTTTAGCTTTCGTTATGTCTGTATTTTTTTTGTGTGGAAATGATAGTTTAATGGAGATTCCATGTGTAAAATGGTGTTTCAGTTTACGCCTTGCTTTTTTAATCCCGAATCGGTAATTTGTTTAATTAAAAATATATTGGTTAGTTTTTAATTAAAAAAGTTCACATACAGACAGTTAATTACTTTTGTTCCTTTTATTTGTTTTTTTCTGAAACTTGCAATTAATTTCAAAATAAATTACTTTGTTTAGATTTATTATTAATAATATTTTTTATTTTATTTAATTGTAAAATTGCTTGCCAAAAACATGAAAAGAATTAATTGAATTTTTATAATAATAACATGAAGTTTGTTTAAGTAATAAAACAAATGAATAATTTATTAAATCATTAAGCAAAGCAAATAATAAATTTATAATTCGCGTACATTTCACCTATAATAAGCCCCCCTAAAATGGACTCATTAATCAAAATTATGTGTAAAATATTACTTTGCGAATGCACTTTATTGCCGATACGTATATGAAAAGCGATTTTATATTTGCCCGCAGCCAAAACTACCGCATAAAATGCGCGCATAAATTATTCAGCTACATTTTCATATGTACAGCTATTTTGTTATTTCATCACTTTTTTCAATTTTCAATTTCGTTTTTGTTTTGCTTTGCAAAATCTAACCGATTCACTGATTGAAATAATAAATCCGCTACTGCATTATAAAATTAAAGGCAATAATAATAAATACTATAGTATTATAGTGTATGTTATGCAAAGCAAGTAAAAAAAAAGAAGAAGACAACGAAGGAGTTTTGCATTTTCCATGGAAATTTACTTTTACGTACCTACATGGAAGTGTAGAAGTCTAGTTATTCGTTTGCGCATTTCCATATTTAAATTTCGTCTTGAGCAGCATAGCAGCAGTAGGAAAAAGGTGGTGAAAAACGATCGCTATTTTTACGAAATGCAATTTTCCCTAATCGAAAACATTCGTCCTTTGTTTTCCACTCAAGTACACACTTGTAAATAGTCGTAAATTTACGCAAGCCAAGGAAATAAGTTGCGGTTGTCATTAATAATGGTCAGTTTTAATTTAAAAAAATTTAAAAAGAAAAATATAAAAAAGTAAAACCATTAACGAAACGTTCAATTCAATTTTTTGGACCGGCTCCTGAATGTGAAATTTGACTGTATTTTTTCGTCACTGATAAGGAAAAAACTTATTTTTTGTTAAAAGTTTACTTTTGTGGAAGTCGGAGCAATTTTTTGAATTGTAAAGAAAGTTTTTAGATTTTTTCATAATTTAATTTAAAATTACTGTCAGAAATATTTTTCTCAACTTCTGGGCTTTTTTCGTTCGAGAATAATGATTTTCATTAACCTATAAGTTTATAATTAAGAACAATAATAATAAATAATTTATAGGATATATTACCTTTTATCAAAATTCTAAAGAAAATAATATTTTGATTTTTCCGGTTTTCCGGAAGTAAGTTTTAAGTGTATAGGCTTTGTATAAGAAGTGCTTTATTTTTGTCAACTTTATTCAAAAGTTTTCTGTTAGATTTTTTAATTTTCACTTTTATTTTATAAAACTTACTGTTCTTCATCAGAATAAAAAATAAATCTTCATCTATGAATGAATTTTTGATTCCCGGAAATAAGTTTTTGGTGCGCGGTGTCCATTTCTATAGTAAATGAAAAGCATGGGCAACTTAAAAGTTAATTCTTATCAAAAGTCAGCCAATCAAATCTTTAATTTTTAATCTCATTTTATATATTGTCTCATTTTTTATCGAAATCATTACTTTAATTCTATTTATGTACATTTTGTTTTCCGGAATTATTTTTTAAGTACTTGGCGCATATTTCTACAACATATGAAAAGCGAGGGCAACATATAAATAATGCTTTTTTTTTTCAAAAACCACAATTTAAATTTTTAAATTTTTACTGTTTGTTTATGGGACTTCATATCCGTTATCGAAAACTAAAATAAAATTTTATTAAAGGCTTTCCGATTTTCCGGAATTAATTTTTAAGTGCTTGGCGTGCTATAGTATAGCTATATAGTAAATGAAATTGAGGACAACATATTAATCTTATTTTTAAACAAATCACTGTTTCAATTTTTAAATTGTTACTATTAATTTATAGGATACATTATTCATTATCAAGATGCAAATTAATATTTTATCAATGTTTTTCTGACTTCTCGGAATTAATTTTTAAGTGCGCGGCGTCCTTTTCTAGGGAGATGGTCAGAGATAAATCAAATCAACTTTCCCGGAAATACATTTTTAAGTGCGACCTGGATTATAATTCATTGGCCGAAAATATGCTTAAAGAATGACCATTGATTGGGTTTAATAATGAAATTTTCGCTTTTCGTAAAATCAAAATACATCTTTACTTAAACGTGTTTTAAAGTTAATTATTAATTATTTCCAAATCAAGGCAAACTACTGGAAGAGAGTTTCCAAAGAGGTAGAGTTTGAAGCTAACTTTCATTATTATTATTATTATATTACATATAATATAGTTTATATATAGTTTATTTATAATATAAAATTTCAATTAACAGAAAAATAAAATTTTCATTAGAACTCTTAAAAACTTAAAAAGGGAACATATAAAAAATCGCTCTTATTTTTGTAATAATATATAAAAAAAAGAATGCTAAAGTAATAATTCTACACTAACTTTAATAGCATTAGAGAAGAATTTGGAGGGTTAAAAAAATGCATTGTTCGCGAAAGGAAAATAAAGGAATCTCCCCTAAAAATACTTGCAGGGCATATTTGGCAGTGCCGTTTTTTGTATAATGGCCCCCCATACAAGTGTTCGAAAACAGCACTCACACATTGCATTTATATTCGTATCTGCACGAGTACGTTGACGCTAGGTAATGTAGGTATGTGTTAAAAGAAAAAAAAAGTTTTCGCGTGGAGCATTTTACGATTTCCATCCGCATAGCCATAGCGCATAATACTGCTTGCTATAGAACTCTATAGCCAGCTAGTCAGGCTGTTGGTACTCAGCGTATTCGGCATACAGCGAGCCGAGCGACTGGCGAGACTCTTTTGCACACAAGAACCAAGAAGAGAGCATTCCGCAATGCATTCCGTGAACACATTAACAGCGACGCGTTCTTTGGGGAAACCTTAAAGAGTGTAATTCACTTTTCGAACTCAATACGCGGCATTAGGCGACAGGAAGTTATTAAATTTCTTTGACTTTACGACCGTTTTTCATATTTTACACATCCCCTTATTATTATTCTTAAGTGCACACTCTGCTGATATATTTTCGGACGCTTTTATTGAAATGCCTTGCTTGCTTTTTTAGCTTTTAATCTTATTTATTTTTACATTTAATTTGAATTTGCTTTTGAAATTTTTATTTTATTTTGGTTATCTTTTGTTGGGAATCATTAAATGAAAAAAAAAAGTTTTTATTTAAATTAATAGAAAATTTAAGCAGTTTTAAAAGTAAGATACAAAAAATTCTTATTTATATTTTTTTTAATGAAAATGTAAAAGGTTTCCATGAAAAGTGATTCAACGCTTTCATTTCTTTAGTTCACCATCAATTTTTATTTGAATTTGTTAAAAAATATTGTAAAAAAATCAAGTTATTTCCATTCGTTATTATTTCCATTTCTTTTCTTTTTCAATTTTATTTTGATTTTCAAAGTTGTTTTTATACATTATTTGATTTTTTGGGTCAAATTTTCATTGTTATCTTTGTTTGGGAGTTGTTAAATGAATAAAAATATAATTTAATAGTTGTCAATGAAAAAAAAAATGTTTGAAAATAACATTTTAAATTATTTCTATTTGTTATTTTTGTGTTTTTCATTTTACTTTTACTTATTTTTGGCGTTTTTTTTAGTTTTCTTTTTTGTCTATTGTTGGAAGTCATTAAATGATTAATAATTGGTTTTATTTAAGATTTTAGCAGTTTTTAAAGAATTTCCTAGTTTCTAAACTAATAATTCTATATTATTATTTTTTTTTAAATAAAAATCTAAGAGGTTTCCTTGAAAAGTGTTCCAACAGTTTAATTTCTTTACTTTCCAACCGATTTTTATATAAATTTTTATTTGTAAAATAATAATTAAATAGAAAACATTTTAAATTACTTTCATTCCGTATTTTTCCTTTTTTTAATTTCACTTTAATTTATTTATATGTTTTCATTTTAAAATCATTTTTGAGATTTTTTTTTTGTTTGACTTCATTAAATTAATCAAAAATAATTTTATTTAAATTATAAGTAAATAGAAGATGTTTGCAGTTTTTCAAGAATTTGTAAGCTTGAAACTAAAAATTTTTAATTTTTTTTTTTAATGAAAATCTACCAAAATTGTTATATCTTTTTCATTTCTTTTCTTCCCAACATATTTTCATTTGAATTTGTTAAAAAAATGTTTAACATTTTAAGTGATTTTCATACGTTATTTTTGGTAAATTTTATTATTTGCAACCATTTTTGTAAAATTCATTTCTCTTTCATATATCTTACAAAGTGAAGGCACCGGATTTTTTTATTTATTTTCAAATTTGAATCAATTTTAATAAAAAATATATTTATTTTTGGATCTAAATTATAATTTAATCTTAATAAAAAAAAAATTGAGAATTCACCGCAATAAAAAAATAATAAAATGAAAAACAAATAAATTAAAACTATGAAAAAAAAAGTTATCTAATTATAACTTTATTTCTATATTTGCATACATTTTTCAGCAATATTAAATGCTGCATTTATCATAATAATAACCAGGGGTAATAAAAAAGAGTAAAACTGCAAACCAAACATAATTCCACCGAAAGTCAGCTCATTTGCGAAGAACAATTACACAGGCTTTTTATTTAGACCGTTAAACTTTTATGGAAAACAACATCCGATATTAAAGCGGCAAAAGCAGTGGTGGTGGCAATAGTGCCTACTGTGCTAGTTGTAGAAGTACGGGTTGTAAAGTAGCTATGAAACACTAAAGTCATACCTTTAACTTATAGGAGAAAATAAGTGCCGCCAACTTTAATCACCCGTTAAAAATTGAAATTTTCCTGATAAGCTCGTTCTCTTTGTGTTTGTGTTTGTGTGTGCGTGTGTGACACGAGAGAAAAATATTTTCCATGGCCGTCACCTTCTGCATTGGATATCCTGTGTGTGTAATATATAATATTGCGGATAATATTTTATAGAAAGTTGAAGGCGCTATTTTGACCCGAAACATGATTTAAGGGCTTGCATGTTGCACAATGTGTTGAGGCCGTGTATTAATAATAATAAATTATTTCGCTTCGGCACTAAATGTCAAAATCCAATGCGTCATTTACAATCTTTTCAATTTTTTGCTTGTTTTTGTTTTGTGCAAGCTAGTTTTCTTCAAATAATTACATTTTTTTAAATTGTTTTATCCTTTTTAAAGGAATTTTCTACGCTAAGTTTTCTGAATCTAATTTTTATAACGTGCTAAAAGTTTGGAGTCAAAATTAAATACAGAATGTTTTTATTTAAAATACTTTACTTAAGGTTTGCAGTTGGATAAGTGAATAACTGTGTAAAAAAATGGTTTTTAAACAGAATGTTAAAGTCTTCCACTTACTTTTTCCCATTTGAAATTAAAATTCCATCCATCGTGGAACGTTTCCAACGCACCACCCCTCTCGCATTTTTTTAGTTCGTCTGCATTTTTGCATTTGCGTTTTCCTAATTCCTGTCTTCCTGCTGAAAGACATTTCTTCCACCTCCTTAATCGCTTTGTGGTTGCCAACTTTGCCAGTCGCAGCACTTTTTCCACTGCTGCGTCTCCTTCTTCGCTCGCCCGCTTTACTTTTCGCTTCTCCTCCCAATACGTAATTGTATTAAAAACTTTATAAACGCATTATAAACACGCAATTATCGTCTCTTTTATTGTATTCATAAGCGGATAAAACAATATAATCTTTTATTCGGAAAAGGGCCACAAATACTTTTGGCAAACTTTTAATAAGCAATTCAATCTAAGTATTGGAAAAGTTTTCCAAATGTATAATATATACTTTTTTCACTTTTTCGTTTTTCTTGTTGTTGTTGTTTTTTTTCTGTTCTTGGAAGGAAGATATAGGTATTGCATTTGAAAGAAAGTTGTGACTTTTTCCGGAAGGGAATATAATAAGTTATGAAAATCACGATCTCAGCTGCGTATATCTCTTTATACGTGTATGTATGTATAGAAAGCAGGTACATAAAAATAGCATGAAAATGTGCAACGAATAAGTCGAAATGCATGAATACCGAATTGGATTTCATCCCTGCTTTACCCGCTCTGTCTTTCTATCTATGTGGATATTTCTCTCTCTCTCTCTCTCTCTCTCTCTCTTTCTGTTTTTATTTTACTTTACTGCAGAATATGTATTCATATAGATTATATTCGCAAAAAACATATACAGCAAAAACAGTACGCCGGATGCAGTTGCGAGTTTACGCAACGGGGTTTCTTCTTGTAGGTACTTACGTTTCGATGCCCTAATTTATCATTTTCGGCAGGTTTCTGAGGATTTTTTGTACCTTTTTTTTGTATCGGGAAAAATTTATGAGTTTCATTAGACATTAAAGTTTTTTTTTACTAATATATTGAATAATAAATAATGTTTTTTGGTAAATTCAATTTTGTGTATTATTTTTTTTTTTTGAACATTTTACTGAAACTGCCAAAAATATTGATTTCTGATTATTATTTTTAAATTTATTTTTAATGGATTTATTTGATTTGCATGAAAACTGAAATATTAAGAAATAATTTTCATTTTCTAACTAATTTTTGAGTTTTTTAGTTTCGATTCGATTCTTTTCTTAAACCGTTTTCAAAAATTAACCTTTTTTTATAATTAAAAAAAAGACTAATAAAATTTAAATTTAATTTTTTGTTTCAGGTTTATTTGATCCTTAAATTTCATTAAGGGATTACTGTTGATAATAATATCTATATAAATCAAAAATATTCAATTCATTGGATCGAGAAAGAATTAATTATGTTTAGTATTAATTTCCCCATTAGCATTTGCAGGGACTGTAAAGTGAAGGCGCCGGGTTCAATGAAATGTCCTTAAAAATTATGCAAAAAAAAATCAACAGACAATATTTATTTGCAAATACATCAATATCAATTCAATAATTTATACTTAAATTTTGAAACTATTATAGTTTTTGTTTTTAAATTAAACAAATTTAAGTCAACTTTCTAAATAAAAAATTAATAAGAATTTTGTTTTTTTAATTTATTACAGATTGAACATAAGTAACTATTTAAAAATAAACATTTTCAATATGGAAACTTCTCGATTTTCAACATTCATATATGCAATAATAATATATTTCGAAATAGTCCTTAAAGATAAGGGCAAGGGATGTAAAGTAAGGGGCGCACTTGGAATGTAGATAGACGAATAGGGAAAAGAAAGAGCCGTTTTAAGTTTTCATGGCCCTTTCAAATATGCAACGGATTAGGTCTGATGCAATTCCATATAGTTCTGCTTCTACCACTACTACATATATACATTATGTGCACACACATTCACATACACATACAAATACTGCATTTATCCATGCAGACAGAGTTATACATAGGCAGTGAAAACGCAGACAGAAACAGGGGCTTTAGCAGTACATACAGTGTTCCATTACCACTACAACGGCCATTACAATCCGACACTTTAAATTTATTCAAAAGTGTTAAACTTTAATTTACACATTTTGCATTTCTATTTTATTTCTTTAATGAAAACCATTTCTTTTACCTACCACATTCATTTTCATTTTTTGATGCGTTTTCTGTTGAGCTGCTGCATTCCATAAATGCATATATGCATAATTAAAACTTTGTTTATCGTGTTTTATGCATTTATAAATTTTGTTTTTGTAATGTTTGCAAACAAAAACTTGGAAATTTCCGCACAATATTTGCAGAAAAAGAGAAAATGAAATAAATTTATTAATAGTTTAAAAAGAAGAGAAAATTGTTACTTTAAAACTTGTTTAACAAAATATTTGTTTGCACACTAAAAATGGTTTTGCGTTGAATGAAAATTAGCTTACTTTGCTTACTTTATACAATGTTTATAAAGTGCAGGTGAGAAACAGTAAAATCGATTAGGGAAATTACATTTTCGTTCTCTCTTTGAATATTCATTCGTGAAATACATATCTTATAATTACATCGTCGTTCTTATCGGAAAAACTAACTGAAAATAAAAGAGTTCTCATACATATTTATTGGACAATTATTTCACAACTCTAAATTGGCTTATTGTAAAATTGTAAAATATTTATTGATTGCTTTTTTTATCGTTTTTCGGTTGAATAGATGTTGATTTTTTTTTGCATTCGTAAAGTTGGAATGGAATATAGTTAATATACATCTATGTAATTTCAAAGTGCGTTTGATGATGGAATTTGCGAAGTGCCGTTATTAATTAATCGTTTAATGCAACGGATAGTTGAGCAGTCAAGTGGTGATTATTCTACGTCTAGAAAGTTTTTATGGGGAGAGAAAAACCGACAAAAAGTGCACTTAATTAATAACGCCGCCTCCGCTTTTTAGTTTAGTTTAGTTTAGTTTTTATTTGTTTGATTTTTTTTTGTGTGTGGGGGCTGAAATGTGGTAACTGATTGTTTTATAAAATGAAAATCGTATAATTCCGTATATTTTTTTCGGAGTTATTTCGTCTTAATAGAAATGTTTTTATTAAAAATTATATTTTTGGATTATTCGTTAAAATGAAAAAAGAACTGCTGAAAATTATTAAAAAAACAATTTTTTTTAACATTTGAAAGAGAAACGCTTTATTAATGATATTAAAAATATATGAAAGCGCCGTGGAAATACTTTTTATTGCTATTGATCTTCCAATATTATTATTTTTTTTTTTAATTAAAGTTGTTTTGATTTTTTGTTTATTGTATTTGGAAAAGTAATAAATTGTAAAACAAAAAAATTTAAAAACCCAATTAATTGTATTTAAATAATTATTAATATTGTTAGTCTGTACAATATTAAAAATGTTTAAGTAAATAAGTAAAAATTATTAACATTTTCTAACTAGATTTTTTTTTAATTTTCATTTTAAGATTTTTTTTAAATAAATAATTTAAGAGGCATTATAATTTTAAAAGTTATTTTAACTTTACAATTTTAAATCGATAAACCTTTTATTAAAATTAATTTAACAATGAAAGTGAAAGCGCCGGGCAACATAGCAGTTTTCAAACAATATTTTATTTTTAAATCTTTCTCAAATGTATGATTGAAATTCATTTACATCCCTTGCCCTTATCTTTAAGGACTATTTCGAAATATAATATTATTGCATATATGAATGTTAAAAATCGTGAATTTACCATATTGAAAACGTTTATTTCTACTGGTTTATTTAGTTAAAACAGTAATCATTTAATAAACGCAAATTCTAATTAACTAAATAAGAAATTAGGCTTAAATTTGTTTAAAGTAAAAACAAAAAAATTAATAGCTTCAAAATGTAAGTATAAATTATTGAATTGATATTGATGTATTTGCAAATAAATATTGTCTGTTGATTATTTTTTTTTGCATAATTTTTAAGGATATTTATTGAACACGGCGCCTTCACTTTACAGTCCTTGCAAATCCTAAAGGGGAAATTACCACTAAACATAATTAATTATTTCTCCATCCAATGAATTGAATATTTTTGATTTATATAGACATTATTATCAACAGTTATCACTTTATGAAATTTAAGGATCAAATAAATCAAAAACTAAAAATTAAATTTAAATTTTTTTAGACATCTATTTTTTAATTATAAAGAAAGGTTAATTTTTGAAAACGATTTTAGAAAAGAATTGAATCCAAACCAAAACACCCAAAAATTAGTTAGAAAATGAAAATTATTTCTTATTATTTCAGTTTTCATACAAATCAAATAAATCCATTAAAAATTAATTTAAAAAAATTGATCAGAAGTTAATAATTTAATCATTTTAATAAAATCTAAATTAAAAATTAATATTCCAATTCAATAGATAACAATCAATAAATCGAGGAAAAGGAAAAAGAAAAGAAAGAAAAACTTTTTATAAAAATTACGCAAAAAAAAAAAGAAATAAAAACTGAAATTTTTCGATTTAAAAGTTGGATTTCCGTTCGCAACGCGGCTTTCCCACACCGTTCACCACTTTTCCAATGACGAATGGCGAAATTTCGACGGGCGACGAGAGAGCGTAGGCGGCAAAAGGGGTAATTTATTTAATTTAAATTCGTGCAACTCCACCTCCCCAGCATACCCAGCTCTCTCTATAGTGAATATACACGTGATTCGGAAAACCTCGCCGAAGATATATTCGGCAATCTATACGGGCGAATTATTTAGAGAGAAAACGATTCCGGCCGGCCCGTTCGTTCGCTTTGCATTCGTCGTAAATTGGACGAGGGCTTAATTCGCAAAAATACCGCTGATAAAAGATATCTCAATAAAAGAGAGAAGCTTAGTTAATTGGTATCGGGCTATAATTTCAACGTTGTAACGTTGCAATCCAAAAAAAGAGATTTCCGCAAAAAGTATTCGCGCACCTGAGCTCCGAATTTGGAACTCCAAATACCCAATGAGAAAAAAAAAATGCAAAAAAATGGAGGAAAATTTACTAAATTATTAATTAAATTTCCCGCAATATGCTGGTATAAAATGATAAATGAATATATTAGCAGAAACAGAAAATTTCACTCAGTTCGTCGTAATTTATGCACGCGGAAGTAAGGAACTCGAAAAATATGACGTTTCGTATAATTGACAAGGTTTTCGTGTGCCGGCCAGATTTCCAGCGGCAAATCTCTAACGCGCTTTCGCTCGCGCCGCTTTTTCTTTCGGAAAATCCTTTCGGAAAATGGGGTTTGCTGGCAACATGCACACAACACACATACGAAAACCATCGGGAAATCCATGTACAACACACTTACGCTGTGCTGCTTCGGACGGATTGATGTCACGCAATAGAGCATAAATTCCATTAAGTATTAGAGACTCTGTCGTTTTCAGTTTTATCACCGCTTCCGTTCGATAGAGAAGAAAACTTTAAGCATTGCGCCGCAGTAGCTAAACTTGTTATCTATTTATTTGCATAACAACGTTCTTTTGCTGCCGCTTCGGCTTCTGCTGCTTCTGCTCGTGCTGCTGCTGCTGTTGGATCGGAAAGTGCATCGATTCATCTCACAATCCATCCATAGTATAGTATCACTAATCTGCTTTCCACTCTCCAGCTCTCTCTACTTTCCTTTTAATCGTCCCTTTCTAACTATAGCAGCAAAGGGCTGCTGGTACAGGGAGAAGAGCCTCTTAATCCCCACAATAAGAGTGTACTGATAGATCGAGATCTATTTCTCGATGTGTTGTTTATAGACGTTCGTGGGCCACTGATAGAATAATCCTCGACGGTTTGCACACACAGGCCAAAAAAAGAGAAATGATGCGAAGGAGTCTTAGGGGGTTTGTTACTGCTGTTACTGATTATAATAATAGTGCAGCTGGGATGGAGAACACATCGACAATGGCCGTGTAGTTGAAAGCAATTTCGCGCAACCCCTAACCAAGTCTAATAGAGTCTTTTAATCCGCTCTAAGCTTCGCTCCTTGTTATTACGGACTGTTTGTTTATTTTCTCAGTGACGCCTCGTTTTTTACAATGTATGTATACTGTCGATTGTAAATATGGTTTAGCGTTTGTTAACTTTTTATATGAAGAAGCTAGAAAATTTATAATTAAGAAAAATGGTTTATAATTAAAATTTATGGTTTTAATTTTTTTTTTAATAATATCGAAATTTTAAAATTTTTGTAGTGAAACAAAACGAAAGCTTAAATTCTGTTTCTATCAAAAAAAACCTAATTAATCAAGTGTACAGTTTTTATGATTGGGTTAATCGATTTATTGGAAAAAATCACTGTTCTAATCAGTAAATTTTTAAAATTTTCATTAATTTTTTCGTTTAAATAGTGCTTCTTAAATTTTGAATTTAAATTTTGATTTGATTAAATAATACTCGTAAACAAATTGATTCTGTTTAAATCGTCGCTTTTTAAAATATTTATGGTTATTTTTAAGTGCTACTTTTTTTTTTGGGGGGAAGTCGCAATTTGTTACTTTTTTTTTACTTTTTCAGCTTACGGATTTTTTCTTTTTACAAAATTAGCATTATTTTACATTAATTGAAAATTGAATTAATTTAATAATTTCATCAATTGCACAAGGCCATTTACCGCAGTTCTTCAGCTATGAATTTTTATTTATTTGTTATTAAATTTAATTTGATGAGTTGTTATTAATAATTTTTTTAGGATTTAAAATATTACAAAAATTAGATGTTGTTTTGATGCTAATTTAAGTAAATTTTTTTATTTTTTTGTTGATTTTAACTTCTCCTTATGAAAAAAAAATTACAAGGGTTACTATGAAATATTTATTAAATTAAATAAGTATTTATAAAAATTACAATTAATTATGAAACTTTCGAAATGTTAACCAAAATATCAATTTTTACAAAAAGAGTTTTATTACTTTTCAAATAAAAAAAAAATAATTTTAAAATTTAGAAAAATTGTCCGGCGCCTTCACCTCACTTAATGCAAAAATATCTTGAAATCTAATAGGCAAAATCCCATGCATTAGATTTTTTTTGTAAATTTTTTATGTAAATAAATTTATAAATAGTAATTGTAAAATTTGTAGAAGTTTTTCAGAAAGAGATAATTTGAAAAAAAAAATTTTTTTTCTCTGCATCTGCATCTAGATTTGTTAATAAAGTTAATTTTAAACTATAAACTAGGTTCAAAAATAGTTAATAACAAAACTTTTCATTTGCTTTTTTTATAAGTAAAATCAATAATTAATCTCTGCATTGAAAACTAAAAAAGTTTAATTCAGAATGTTATATAAGAACAATTATTTAAAGTTGATTGATACCCTGATGTAAAAATATAATTTTTTGTTTGTTTATGTTTCAATTTTAACTTAAGAGTTATGAAGAATAAAAAAATAAATTTTATTTAAAATATGATGATATCAAATAACTGATTTAAAAAAGTTGAAAACGGTTAAAAAATTCATAAGCCTTGGATATAAACTGCAACTTTTCCTTTAAAGTCTAAACTGAAATAAATGGAAATAATCCTTATTTTTAATGAAGATTTAAAAAAAATTGATTTTATTTTAAATAGATAATGATCTAATAGATGGTTTTAAAATAACAAAACTGTTCTATCATTTGTTTCTAATTGTAAGTAAAGTCAATGATCTTTGTACTAAAAAATATAAAAGTTTAATTTTATAAAAAAACTAAAAAGTTTTTAAAGTTGATATTCTGTTTTAAAATTAAATTAAAAAAAAATATTTTCATTTTAACTTAAAACTTAAATGGAAATAATCCTTATTTTAAAAAAAGATTAAAAAATAAGTAGAAAACGCTTAAAAAGAAAAACCATAAGCCTCGGATATAAACTGTAACTTTTCCTTTAAAGTCTAAACTGAAATAAATGGAAATAATCCTTTGAAAATCCTTTCAGGATTCAGTATAAAACTAATAAATTACAGCGTCGACTTTCACTATTACCATCTATTATTAGCTATACTTTATCTATGCTGAATTACAGGCAGAAACCGTTATAAAGTAGAGCGCAAGAAAACGTTAATCTAATCTCAATCCGAAATCTACCAAGTCTGACTACATTATAATCTACCCTTAAACTATATTAACTGTACTACATACACTTGCAACCCTAAACATTGCATACACCGTGGCTCATTGTAGTGGTCGATTCGTGGTTCGTGGCATAATTTTCGCCCTGTAAAATGCAAATTCCGGTGAATACTGGTAAAAACTAAAAAGGAAAACTTAAGAAGAAGAAAAAAAAATGAATTCTTTACCGCCTTCCATTCAAAAATTTAATATATAGTTTACGGTGCTCGACACGTGAAAGCAATTAACGCTAAGTCAATAAGAAGCTCATTAGAAGTTATGACTTTGGGCGAATTATGGTAAGGACTTGTTATACCTATAGCTCCACTGTGTGGATCGTCCTTACAGTACTTAGTCATACAGTCCTTGAAGCTCTGTGCCACTGTCACACTCTTGTGATTCTGCGCTATTTGTCTCCCTGTGTGTGTGCATGTGTGCTTTGCGTTGAAAGACGAAGGCTTAAGAAGCGCGTCAAGTGTTTGCTGCTTGTTTGCCGGGTCGCGGGTCGCGGGATGTCACACGACTGCATAACTCCTCGCGGAAACTGTATTAATTATACATCGGGCAAATATTGCACGCAATTATCAAGTTTTAATTAGATTCGACGGTTTCGACATTTTAGTATCGTTGATTTATTTAGATAGGGGTTTATTTTTGAAGTTGCTTAAAATTCAGGCTTTAAGATTTTTTTTAAAGTTATTGTTATTTGTTGATATATTTTCTTAATTTTTAGTTATTTAAGTTGTAACTTATTATTATTGTTATTTGTATTATAGTAATTTTTATACTTAATTCAATAAGGATTTAAATTACTAATAAATTTGGTATTTTTTGCAATAAGTGATGAGACAATCAAAATATGACAATAAAGTGAAAGCCCCCGTAAAAATTGACATTTTTTTCTAGCTTTAATTTCTTTTTAATTACAATTTTATGATTTTTATTTTAATATTTAAAAACTGTAATATAATTAGAAAAGAAATTGTTAATTTTTCCAATATTAAAATGGAAATCTTTTTAATAAAGAAAAAACTGAAAGGAATCGTTGCTAAAACATTAATAGCTATTTTTAAAAGTTGATTATTTAAATTACCTTTTATTTTTCATAAAATTAATTAAATGAAAAAAAAAATTGAAATTAAAATCTCATTTTTTTTTAAATATTTGTTTGAAAAACCATTTTATTAAAGATATTAAACCCATGTGAAAGCACCGGCAAAAGCTTTTTATAGTAATTTATCTTGCAGGATTAATTCTTTTCGAAGTTAAAATCTTTTAATTTTTTTAAGTATCGTAATTTAAAAAGTTATAAAATTAAAAAAAAACCGATAAGACCAATATGATGGCCTAAATGCAGTGGAAAAGACAATTTAAAGTGAATCATATTGAAATTGAAAGCGCCGGGAGATATTTGAATTTTTTTGACATTATTTTTTTCAAAACTCAAATGTAAAATTTTAATACAAATTATTTCAATAATATTAATATTTAATGTTCCCAGAACTTTTCTTTTAGAAGAGTTTTGTGTGTGTTTAATTAAAATTTACTCTTTGTTTTTAATTAAAAATTTAATAAGAATTATTACCGGTTTCAGTATTAAATCCAAAAATCCAAAATTATTTATAAGTTAGTTAAAAATTAGTTAAAGTTAAGCCATTTATATTGTTTTATTTCTACTGTTTCATTTTATTTCGGTAAGTCCGGGGGCGGCTAATTTTTAAAGGTTCTTATTTAAAAACGAATAAATGATGACCGATAATTTTCCAGAATTTTAAAATTTGGTAGTAAAAATTGTTTTGTTAAACAATTAAAAAGTCGCTTAAATTAAATCTATTTTATTGTCTGGTAATTAGCGGTCTTCATTTTTTTTTTAAGTTTTTGTTTATCACAAAAGATTAAATATTAAAAAAATCATAAAAATCAACTGATAAATAAAGGATTAAGAGAACTGAGATACTTTTGTGCCATCTGGTAGAATATTTATAATACTTTTCGCATTTTTTTAAATTTTATCTTAATCAAGAAATGTAAAAGCGCCGTGTTGAAAAATGAATTCTACCAGTATTAGAATGAAAAAATATTATTTCACACTTTTTGAATAATTAAAATTAAAAAAATAAAATGTTGCCCTTTTTAAGGACTTCCCAATTAAGTACAAAAAAAAAACAACACTAAATGAAAACAAAAAACGAAATATGGACCATACTATTGTCCTTTGTAAAAACGCAAAAAAGAAGAAGCTTCTTAATTACGCATTGCACTCAACAAGATTGACTAAATGAAAGAGTCATTAGTTTGAATATACCAGCCGGGCCATGCAGCTCCGCTCTCTCATAAAGGTCCTTCCAATATAAAAAGGATCAGGACGAAGCTATAAAAATTGTCTGCGCCCTTAATCGTCGATTAGATTATATGCCGGGAACGAAACAAGGCCCTTAATGACTTTTATTCCTCTTCTTTAGAAGAGCGAATCCAATTGAATCTGGAAAAACCTAATTTTTCCTTTATATCCCATTATCGGTGAATTTATTACTAAACTTTTTATATTTATTTATTTTTTGCATTTTTTTTTTGCAAGTGAAACTTCCAATTTGCCATTTCCTTATTTTACCCAAATTAATTTTTTTCTTATTTAACTCAAATTAAAATTTCCTTATTCAGCATAAATTAAAATTTCTTTAAAAAAAAATGAAGAGGAAATGCAAAGAATGCTACATGTACAACGTTTATCAAAGGAAACGGCAGTAATTTTCGAGATTAGGCAGTGGCGTATAAGAGCTGATGCGGTGGGAAAACTTTCGCAAAATATTCGGAATTTCGCTTTGCGATACGAAACGAGGGTTATCCTTCTGGAGAAGACAAAGAAGGCGCGCACTATTGATGGTTCTCCTTCAAAGGAACATCAACATTTCGCCGGCTTTTGATCACCGATAAATAGCCCGAATGGGCGAAATTGCATTCGCATTTTTTTGTTTTTCCCATACTGTTTTTTTCTTGGTTTGTTTTGCTGTCTTGTTAATGAACCGAAGGTAAACATTCCTTTATTCGTGGATATCCTGCTCGGTGCGTTTTTGTTGAGGATTTTTTTTTTGCGCAGCGGGGATAATAATTGGGCTTTTTGTCGGATAATTATGGGCCGCACGGAAGGTCATCAATCACAAAAAGCAAACAATGCCCAAGGAAATACATTACGGGAAGCGTTCGTTCAATTGTTTTTCGCCATTTTATTGATTCGATAGTGCAAATTTGGTTTTCTCCATGGCATGAGACTAACAAACAACTAAAAATCCTCTGTTTTTTTTTTAGTTTCAGTTTTAAATTACTAGAAATGATATAATTAAAATATTTCATTAAAAATCATGAGAAAACATTAAAAAATAATACAGCTGATAAACAAAATTTCCATTAAACAAACACACCACCAGCTGACAGGAAAAAAAAGTAAACACTACGGATAAAGCCAAACGTTAATTAAACAAAAAGTAATTAAAAGCTTAAATGAAAACATTTAATTACGTGAAACATTATCACGTTCGCTTACAAAACAGCTACTTATGTCCTTTTTTACGTTCTGCATGTATACTGAATGTATATAGTATACATACACAGAGAGTAATATATACGTAATAATTCTTGTCCTTTTTTTTTCTGGTTGCAGTGGAAACAACGTTGGGGAGTTATCAGCAAGCTATCACCTGCTGCCGGTAAGTGCGATTATCATTAACGTTACTGTTGTAACACTATAACGTAACATTCGTTACGTTGCGTTACGTGTGTGCATGTAAATAGTATAGTATAGTATTACAAAGTACGAGCACACCTATTCATTTGTGTAATTGTGTGTCTGCATTTGAATGTGTGTGTGTGTGCGTGTAGAGCAAAACATAATCGTTTGCAAACGCAAATTTACATGACATTTCAACTGAGGTTGCTCCGTAATCGCGACCCTTTATGAGACCATTAATTACCAATTAGACCAATATCACTCCGGTGCGCACATTATGTCTGTCTCATTGTTCCATTAATGTCCGTTACGGATCCACCAGGCACACCGTTCAATTTCATCGATTACATATCGATATGCCGATGATTCGACGTTCGATTTGCGCAAATTATGCGGTGTTTAATGGAAATCAATGGACGCGTTTATTTTAATCATGAAGTTGATAGGTTCTATTTGATTTGCGTAATTGATGTGAATGCGCCGGGTAGTATTAATTTTTTTATATTGGCCTGTTTTTTTAAATCTGAAAAAGTAAACCAAATAGGTATATTATTATTAATTATATTTTTAACAAAAAAAAAAAAGAATCAAAATATGAAAAAAAAAATTGGGAAAATTTAGGTCTTTATTTAAAAATTGTTATTAATTTCCGGAATAATCGGATGTAGTCAAGTTCGGAGAATATTTTCAATCAGTGGGGTCTGGGGAATAATTATGATTATTATTATGCAAAAAAGAAATTGTTGATGTGGATTGGTTCTCTCAAAATAGTTAACAGGTCAATTAAAAAGGAAGCCCGTAATGTATAGTGAAGGGATTTTTCTTTTATAGTTTAATTTAATAGTCAATTTATTGTGTTTTATAATTTAATTTCAATTCGCTGGGTTTTTCTTTTTTTAATTAGTTGACGATTTTTACAATGGTTTTATTGGAAAATTGTCGATTTAGACGGAAATTAGTTTTAAATTTACAGTTTTTCCTACTGGTACGCCCAGAAAACATTTTTTTCCATCCTTTAATTACATATTTTAATGTTTAAAGTTGTTAAATAGGCTTTAAAATTTAAGATTTTATCATTGACTCTTTAAGATTGTTACTTTAATTTATAGAATTGGCAACTTATCCCTTGAAGAGGGTTCTCCATTTTGCATTTTAAATCAAAACTTAAAAGCATATAAAAATATAAAATCTTTAGTTTCCTTAAAATCTTAAGAAGCAATTATAATCCTTTTAATGCATTTCATAAAGTTAAATATTTCGTAATTATAATTGTATCGGAAAATTAAATAAAAACTATCCGGAAAAACAAATTAAATAATCAACAAAATAAATCGATTTATAATTTAAGGCTCAATTTAAAAGTTTTGCTATGCTTTGCTTTATCTTCATAATTTATGAAGTCAATGCGCCTGGAATTAAATTTCTTTCGAATTATTTATTAAAAGAAAAATCCAGTTCTTTTTTAGGGTGATTTGTATTATTCTAAACGTTTTTAATTAACCATTTTTGTGAATGTCTATTATTTCGAAATTTGGGATGACTTTTGAGTGGAAATTTGTTGATTTTGGTAGAAATAAATTATTTTATTTATTTGTTAAATTTTTTTGAAATTAAGTTTTTATTCTCAGATTTAAATAATTATACAGCAATAAATAAAATAAAAAGTATGAAGATCAAATTATGCAAAAAGTATTTTAAAATATAATGCTCGAAACAAATACTTTCAACTTTCCACTTCTTTTAAACAATTCTCTTTTACTTGGTTGATATTTCAAATTTATTACTTTGAAATAAAATTTTAGAAACGTTAGGAAAACAATTAATTTAATTTAATTAAAGTAACATGCAAATTTTCGCAGAACAAAGAGAAAAAGCGTACAGAAAACACGAAAAGAAACCGAAACGACTTTATTCAAACGATAAAACATCGAGCTATAAATCCGTTTAGCCATCCTGGTGTCCGCCTATTTGGCCAAGGAATATAAATCATTTACACTAATTAATTCTAGCAACATGCTCGCAGCATTATCTGGCGCTACCGCTGCGTGCGAGCAATGTCCGAACTCAAATATTTATCCAAATCCGCGTGCAAACAACAACGTACGTAGCCCTATTGGACACACAAAACGTGGTACACACTGTGTCCGGACTCCTCTGCCAGTTTCGAAATTCAACTGCAGTACAATGCTGTAACGTAACTATGTAATACATATAACGGATAGTTAAAGCGGAGGAAACGGGAGAGCGTCTTGCTTGACTGTTTGTGGCTGTGGAAGCGGGGGGGCGGCATATTTAGCATCATAAAAGAGCTCCCGGAGTCTCTCACATTCGAATCGATGAAACAGTGGCGAACGTGTGTATGCAAATCAGCCGCTGTCATGTTAACTTATATACGTCTCGGAATTAGCGTATTAAATTTACCGGAGCAGCTGCACATCCTTTGATACATTGCACCTATAAGGGCCGCGGAACAGACAATGCACTTACGAGATGAAGGGGCGCAATCATAAATTTTTATTACCCTTATTATAAATGGTACTTGTACCGGGTCCTCAAATTCTGATCGAGTATAGGGAAATTTATTTTTATTTTTTGCTGCTCGCATTTTTCATTTTATAAATTGTCTTTTTTTTTGATGAAAATTATTCTTTTTTAATAATTAAATTTCAGATTTTTTTAGGATTTTAATTTTATTCAATTTTAAAAGGAAATTCGTTGAAATTACTTAAATTCAATCAAATTGATTTTTTTTTAGCGTTTATAAAATTGTATTTCAAAATAATGAATTTTAAAAATCAATAGGTAATAAGAATTGCTTAAAAGTCGAAAATATTTAAATTGAAGGTATTCTCTCTGTTTAATTTTATTTTCATATATATTTTTTAATTATCACTGTATATACAATCTGTGAATTAAAAACTTAATATTAAATAATTTAACAATTAAATAACGATTATTTCACATAAGAAACAAAAAATTAAATATCTTATTATTGTTGCTGTAAAATCAAATAAAGAAAAATTAAAACGATAAGGCAAAATGTGGATCTCTTTTCAAAACATTTAGAAACCTATTTCGAAAAATCTCAATCAAAATTTTACTTTATCAAACTAACAAACTTTACAAATTATAGATACAAAATCTTCTTCGTTAAAATGCAAAGAAATCTTTATTTTTATAAATTAAGATAAAAATCTATTCACGGCAAAACTAAGCATTTAATTTCAACCAGATGCTTCATTTTAAATTTACTTCAACCAATTTTCCACCAAGAACCTTTTAAAATAACGTCATAATGTTCCGATTGGAGAAACAACAAAATATACTCTAAATAAAGCACAAAAACCAATAAAATAAACCATTAAATTCATTTTAAAGTTTATAATCGAATAATTAAGTTAATAAATAGTAAAATCCGGCACTGTCTCTTCGTTAAATTTTAAAATCAAGCCAAACTTTTAAATTGTGGTGAATTAATAAAATAATAGTTAAAAATAATTTGATAAGTTGGTTAAGTAGTTTGATTTTTGTTATGTTTTTTTGATAATTATTAATGCAATTTAAATTGAAAGATTTTTAATTAGCTTCAAAGATAATGCAGCAAGTAAACAATGAAGAATTTCAAGACGAAGATTTTCAGGTTTCACTTCATTTTGAAAAATACAAATGCAAAGTTACTAAAAAAGATTGATTAAAGGTAAAAGGCAGTCGAAAAATGTAGTCTTTTCCGAAAAGTCAAAGAAAAAATTTGAATTTTCAAAGCTAATTAACAATTAAAATTAGTAAATACTATATTTAACAATCAAATAATGATGTCATCTTTTCATACCTTAAAAAAAACCTCTAAATTTATAGCTTATTTACGCCAAAATCAACAAATTTTCTACGAAAATCATTCTTAAAGTTTTTCTAAGTAGTGTAAAATTTAAAAATTAAAATTAAAACACCCGGTATATGTAAGTAGTCCAATAACTTGTACAGTCCTTGTTTCGGTGGACTAACTAAGAAGTGCCAGAAGCGAAGGAACGTGTGTCAACTATAGACTGCATGAATTTTCATTATGAAATTCCGACATCGGTTACGTTGAGCTAATGAAAAAGCCGAGAGACAAATGTGAGGGTGTTCGAGGGTGAAATTATTGAACAATGCAATGCACACACAGCACACTGTATGTACACACAGGTAATTGCTCTCTCGTTTTTTAAGCCGATAAAAACGGCAAATTTGTCGCAATCGCTTTGTTGTTGCCGCCGCTGTAGTGTAATCGTTACGTTGAAATTTTATTTTTTCAACTGCCACTGAAAGTGATCAAAATTGGTTCAAGTGGATTTTTTATGCGAGCTGCGTGTTTGCTTTTTTAAACAGATACCGAAAAAAGCGAAACAATTCTGTGAATCGATTAAACTGAACCATTGAATGGAAAAGCGATTTCCTTTATTTCTAAAAACAAAACAGAAAGCAAATAGAGAAGAAAAGAAAATCGAAAACAAAATCATAATAAGGAATCCACCGAGATTACTTTGGTATCGCATGGAAAAATCGATTCGCTGTATTGCGAATGGTCTCTCCACATTGGAGTGAAATCCACCAATGCCATTTCCATAAAGAATATGAAACAAACGAAAATCGAATCGGTATAAACGTTGCAATAAAAACATTTCGACTGCGGATTTCGCCAGTAATGAATATGCGGGATGGCAGTCGATGCATATGAACGGATCCCTATTGTGATGAGTCCTTATCAGTGCGGCGAAATTTGGGGACGAGGCCTCCGAACCTGCAACTCGCAGCATAAAGTGCGAGACGAAATTTCCGCCCGTCACAAATCGATTTGATAAATGTTAAAGTTCCTCGCCTATACAATGTACAGGGTGTTCCAATGTCACTTCCAATGCATAGCTGTCTTTGTTACAAAGTACACAAATATATAGATTTGGAAAATAAAAAAAAAAAAAATTTCATTGATATTTTACAAAATTATTTTTATTTTTTATTAAAAATTACTAAATACTAAATTTGATGATAATAAGACACCCTGTTTAAATAAAATAAAAGACAAACAAAAAGCATTTTTGAATTTCACACAGAAACTCTGAAATTGCAATATTGTGTGCTGAAAAGTAGAGAACGATAGAGAGGAACTGACAGAGACGACAGAAGTACTTTGAGCAAATTAAAAGCGAGGAATCGAAGAGTCGAAGAGTTTTCGTGCCGCTGACAACGAACCAGAGAAATGCGTCTCCGCGTATAATGAGGGTCACTGAAGGATCCTTCGTTTTTTAAGGATCAGCATAAAAAAGGGCCGCCCCGGGTGTCATTGAAAGAGTCAAGTCAATTCAGATGCTCAGATGCATCAGTTGAAATTCGTGCTCGGAGGGATTTATTTTCGATTTTTCAATATTTTTTTTGTTAGTTGTCGATATTCGGCGAGGGTGACACGAATGAATAAATGAATTATTTTTCGTGCATTTTGCTGCTCGTATTTTTATTATATTATCATTCCAGAACACAACATCCTTAAATTGGGATTCAAATGATTATTCCTTTTATTGACTCGTAAAACTTTTTACTATGCTTTTAAACTACTTTTCCTATTTGCTGACTTTGTAGATAAAGTCGACTTCATTGTTTTTACGCCGATTTTAGCAATAAAATTTTCATTCTCTGCTTTAGAAAAATCTGCTAAAAGCACACAAAACATTTCCACTTTTTGTCCAAAGCATAAACAATATAATAAAACAAAGTAATAAAAGATTTCTCGGCTGCTTCTTAAAAAATATTCATTTTTCCTACTTTTTAGAAAAAAAATCAAAAAAATAAAATTGTGCTTTCTTAGTGAAAACAATGCAAGCAAGGAAAGTGCATCAAAAAGGTTAATATTCGGTAATAACAAAACCCATTAGCTTTGAAAGGAGCGACTTTATTGAAAGATTGCAATTTTCGCGTGTCGCCATTTTTGAGCGACTTAATTGCCTGTCGTAATTAAGTCGCTGTAAATTTCAAGTTGCAGAAGTAAATTTGGAGGCGGCACTGCAGCCGACCGAAGTTATACTGTTCGTTCTTGCTATGTGTTTACTATACTGATTTTCAAGTACTGTGTGTGTGTGTGTGTGTGTGTGTGTGTGTGTGTGTGTGTGGTAAATCGGAAAGTTGCTACTAGCTGGCAAATGTGTGCAGCGCGAAGCAATACTTCGAAATACTTTGTGTCCATATCCCGAAGCAGAAGCGCGAACGAACGGGGAGAAGAAAACTTTCGCACAGCTATAGTGTAGCAACAGCAGCAACATTGTACGAGCATCTGTGTCGTTAGATGCGTAAAGTTTTCCTAACGGTTTCCCGCTTGTGGTGTTTCGACAAAAGATGTTCCGAAATAGTTTTTTAATCGCTATTTCCGCACCAGATATTTGCATTTATGGACCATTAATATTCATGAGGAAGAGTGCAAGCTTAAGATTTCTTTAAATTCTTCAACCATCAGTTTTATTATGACTAAAAAGAAAAATAATTATTTTTTAAATAAAAATGGAGTAAAACTTTAATGACCGGCGCCTTCACACTGCAAATATTACTTGTGGGTTATTTGACTTTTAAACTCTATTTCTATTTTTATTTTAAGATGAAAGTTCTATACTTTCATTGTGTGTGTTAAAACAATGTGTTTTTCATAATTCAAAATCATCAGTTTTTAATTGCACGGCGCTTTCGTTTCAAATCAATTTCTTTGCTACAAATAACATAATTTTCTCCTATATTTTTTTAATTGCTTTTAATATCTATTTTTATTTAAAAATATAACTCCTTTATAGTATATAATAAAACAAAATATTTTTAATAATTCACAACGACCTTTTCTTTTCATTGTCCGGCGCTTTCGCGACAAATTAGATCATATTTTACTTACTTTAAAATTGTTAACTTTGTTAATATTAATTAAATGATATTGTTACTTTGTCATTTGACAAAGAGGTCTTTATTTAATATTAAACGTTGCTTTAAAATTCAATTTTCATTTCTATCTTCCTTCATGTTTATTACCTGGCGCCTTCAAAATTTGCCAACATTTTATTATTATTATTATTATTATTGACTTGAAACAAATGCTTCATTGCTGTAAATTTCATTTAGTTAATAATTTTCTCACATTTTTTTAAAATTTGCTTAGAATATTTGTTTTTATTTAAAAATGTTAATCAGGAAATTGAAATTTTTTTTGTTATCACTGAATAAAAACTTTGGTTTTGATTGCACTGCGCTTTCACATTAAACACAAAACCAAAAACTTGATTACAAAAAAAGAAAAAAATTTATGCAAACAAATACAAAAAGAATATAAATATAAATAAAAACACTTTGGAACCGGGTCACATTTGAATAATTTTTATTGCGGCAAAACAAAGTTTCCAAACAGTTTTGCCACTTGAAAGCAATCTGCGAAACTTTCCTCTCTGTTAAATTGTCATTGCTGCGCAAAGCAACAAACCAAAAATAAAATAAATGAAATCACCGAAGACAAAAATATACAGATTCAAAAACAAAGCGAAAGAGAAAGAGAGAGCGACGAAAACAGCTAAGCATAAAAGTTATAGTAACATTGTATTATGCATACTGATCCATATAATACAATAGAAGCAGCTAGTTTTTACTTTTATTTTTATTTTAAGTCATAAGACAAAAGTGCAGCAAAAATCGATGACTTTAAATTGCAAGTGGCGCTTGTAATCTGCGCCAGTAGTGTACATTTGCAGTCAGCCGGCAGCAGCGGAGGCATCCTTAGGGAAATTCGTCGCGGTGCATCTGGCGGCAGAACTTTTCGCGCACACAAAATCAGACTGCAAAAAAAAGTAATGAAAAAGGAAAAAAATAATAACTTTTAATCCCCGCAGATGACGCGCGATTTCATTTGCGAAATGGCTGTATTGGTATTTATGAAGGCTGCGCTTAATTGTCCGTCACAAGATCGATGAAGACTGCGATATATCTAACGAGGAGGGTCGCTGAGCGCTCGGCTTGAGGAAAAAAAGCATGAGAGACGAAAAAAGTGGGACGAAATTAAAGGCGATAATTTGGCGTCTGTACGTTTTGTGTGCCGCGCACTTCTAAAGCGAATTAATAATATAGGATCGCTGGAATTCAACGCAGTGTACGATATGCAGGACCTGCTGTATAATGCTAGACAGCTTTTTCTTCATCATATCGAGTGCGAAAGTAAATTAGGTCCTTTATAGTCGACAATCGCAATAAAAAAAAGCGAGCAGTTAGAGAACACGATATTAGAATATGCAGGTCGCATGAAAACCTCCGCAAAATGAGCACCCGAAAGGAGATTGCCGACAAGAAAAATAGGTTAAGGCGACAGGCCGGGAAATTACGGAATCACAACTAAATTATAAAAGTTTTTTTCTTGCTGCTGCTGCTGCTGCTTACTACTGTTTTTCGCTTTTTTTTTTCTTTCCCACTTTTTATAATTTTCCAGGGTGCGCTCTTCGGATTACAAGTGATAAATACGCTCCGATAAATTATTTCAATTTTTTTTACTTTATTGTTTTTTCTTTCGATTTAAAAAGGGTCATTTTACTTGAAAGTCATCATTTTTACTTAAATCTTAAACAAAAATCCCAACAAAAAATTTTGAAAAAACCTCTGATAAATTAAAGTTTAATATTATATTTAAAACGTTGTTTTTAGAAAATTAAAAACAATTTTTAATGGTGCAAAAAGCATTACCCGGGAGCCATTTCAACAACCGTTACCGTAAAACTATTCACTTATTTATTGAAATAGTTTTGGGCATCAAAATTTATGGGTGCCCTTTACGAGCAGCCAGTTAGATGAACCCTAAGTTTGCGTTGCACGTGCCTGCAGATGCAAACAGATCGAAATGCTAAGAGATCGAACGCGGAACGTTTCCCAATATCGCATTCGATATAATTCAGTTCACATTTTCTTTGCCAAATTTCCCTGTTCTAAATTACTAAAAAAATATAAAAAAAAGTAAGAAATACAAAGAAACAACAGACTGACGAAAATATATTGATATTATTTTCATGAGGTAAAACGACACTTAATTACGCAAGTCTTTTGTGGCCGGATAAATTTCGGGAAAAGGGGAATTGCAGGTGGAATAAGTTCCCTATACCTCGGCGCCCGTAAATTATATTTTATTCAAACGATACGTCTACAAATAATAAATATAAATTTGTTTTGTGCGAGATAAGGGCGAAGTGGAAGTGGAGGCGCATAAAAGGACAATTCGAAATGAATATATCATGAGAGAGAACAAGAAAGGAAATATATTCTTCGGATCGTTCGCTTTTTTTTCTCTTCGTACGTTTCGTTTTTCGGCGTTTTTTCTCTCTTTGGCAGCGGGCACATGGAGGGTGGATGTGGGAAAGCCCTCGGGTCAAAGTGAAATTGTCCTCTAAACGTAGATAACTTTAAGCGTAAACAATATACCTTTTAAGGGATTACAATTTTGTTTATTTTTCTTTTTATATTTGGCTTTTTTTTGTATTTGCCCGGCGCTTTCGCATTGGACTTTGTTTTATTTATTTGGACATTTTTGCATAAATTATTTTTAAGTCATTTTATGCATTATTTCTAATTGATTAATCAATTTTTTATGATTTTTTGCAAATCAATTGAAAAACAAATATGCGAATTCTAATATTATTTTCACATTAAAATGTGACCGAAATTGAAGATATTTTTTAATAGAATTTACTGGTGTTTGAGACGTGAACCACGACAGTTGTGCTAAACGTGATAACGAACACATAAAACTATTTTCCGCACGCTAACGGAAATTCAAGCATGGAGGTTGTGGAAGAGCACTCCCAACACAG